>LR051036.1:0-28088 GCA_900607525.1 Apocyclops royi
AGTTACTTATAAAACGGTCCAACTTTTCAATCGTAACTCGTATAATACGATCGTAATTCGTTTATAATATTGACTACTGGAAGCCACAGCGATGCTGCTAGTCAAAATTTTTTATACAACTCACCTTGCAAGGTTGTCTGAAGAAGCTGTGATGAGGTACTGCGAGTCTGCCGAGAATGCTACGTCCCACACCCAACGCTGATTCTCAGCCTTTAATTCCTAATTGCGGGGGAAAAAAAGAATATACCAACTTTCGCGATAAGGCACGTGCAGAGAATAATTTCTAGCTTCTGTGACATTGACAGTGTGTTGGAGATATAAAACTATAGGTCAAACTTACGAACTCAAGTGTCCAACTGGCTCGATTTGTAATTTTGCACACTCGACTTAATGGTTATATAAGTGAGGCTTTAAGTATCTAAGGTTAAATCATACTTACTGTTATTAGGTTAAGATCTGTTGTTTTCCATAATTTCGCAGTCTGGTCGGCAGATGTCGTTACAAGCATGGTCGAGTCGGGGCTGAATTTACATTTCAATGCATACTTCAGGTGGGCATCACTAAAAGACATGAACATACAAGTGGAGATCTACAAAGAATGCTGAAGTCATCTTTAGCCACATACAAGCTACAGTCAATCAAATTCATTAATTTCGTAATGTTTTCAATGCTTTTTAAAAAATTGTTTTCGTCAAGTACATAAGAAAAAGAACGGCTGCTGTCATATTTGCTATGTAAGTATCTCCAATATTCCAGTATGATGGTATTCAACAAATCTCACATCTTCTTGGGCTCCGCCATGCTGGCTGTGGGCCTCGTGCCGTCCCTCAGATCGCCGTTGAACTCGGAGACGTAGGCGTGCCCCTTATTGGTCATGGCAGCAACGTAGACTCCTACGATTTTAGGATAAAATTTGTTTAGGCCAACATTTAGCTAAATAGGATAACGAATGAAATGAAAAAAAAAAATTCTGAATAAAGGCTTGATGTAGCTCGCAAACCTTGAGGATCGATGGCGACTGACTGAATGCTCGAGCCCGGCTCGGGAATGAACTGTTCGTTGGTATCGCTTCTCAAGTTCCAAACGTGAATGACTCCATTCTAGAAAAATATGACCGTCATTTCAAGCGAGAAAACAAATATGACAGGTTAGAGACCAAAAATGAAACAAACGACTGTCATTTTGCGATTTCCTCGATAAAATTCAATCATTTACACAAAAGTTTTGCAATTAGAAAGCGTGTCATTAGAGCCAGCATCAACTATATGTATGTATAAGCCTTGGTCATTGGGTAGGGCGCAAGGAACCCTAGGTTTTAGCTTGTTTTGCAAATGCAAAAAGTATTTTTTCTGGAATTTGATACAATTGGCGGTTACCTGATCCCCAACGATAATTTCTTGTTGATTAGGATGAAGCATTACAGAATTCATTGGTGCCTGGATTTGATAAGAACGCTGACACTGGAGGTTTCGGGCGCGAAGATCCCAGATTCGGGCGCTGCCATCCTCGCCCCCTGTAGTCCATGTTGTAAGAGTTATTTACGCGAAAATCCACATTACGATTGAAACGCTGGACAGTTTTTGTGAGTAACTATAATTTTGCTTTTTAACTGAAGTGGGACAACTTAGTCGTAACATGTGATTGTAATTTTTTGTAACATCGATACCTGTGGTCAATGTTTGATAAAAGTTATTTTGCGCGAAAATCCACGTTAAGATTGAAAAGCTGGACTAGTTTATTATTGATGAAAATATTGCATTTTAACAAAGTGGGACAACTTAGTCGTAACATGCGAATGTAATTTTTTTGTAACATCGGTACCTGGTGACAATCTCATTAACATCAATTTAGTTCACTGATCAACCTAAAAAGTTCACTTTTAAGTGACTATCACCCCCCACTCTTTGAAAGATACAAACTTTAAGTTGGCTGAAGAGTGTCGAAACGGGTTTTTTTTAAAGTGGGTCGCACGTGTTAACTTTTTCTTGCTTCCTTCTTTTGTTGACAACTAAAGCCTATGTCACTCATTGAGTCGAGTTTGCGAGTATAAATTTAGCCTGCTATAAAAAATATACTTCTTGTTTTCGAATTTGAACAACAGGTTAGATTAGACAAACCTAGACGTAATAGTTAAGTGACAAAGTAACTAAATTCAAAAAACAAATATTTAGGTACAGATAACCATTTATATTTGAAAGACTGACTTTTTAGGATTTCTTTTGAAAAAAAAAAATTAAAAGATTCTAAGACCTGTATACATCCATTTCCCATCTTCCTGAAATCCAACGGACATGACGTTCTTGCTGACACCCTCGTAATTGACGACGGGAGAGCCCTTACTGCTGCTAACTTCGAACATTCGGATGTGCTGGTAGCCCCCGGCAGCCAAAAGCTATGAGAAATTGACAGTCGTAACTTTATTACAAGGGCTAATATCTTCGTGAGTCGTCTCAGCTCAAATTTAAGACAAGAGAGGTTGGAAATATTGAGAAAGCATTTAGGTTTTTCTAACCATCTCATCTCAAACTTGAGATGAGATGACTTGCAAAGATGTTAGCTATGATGAAAGGTGTTAAGATACCACTGTTATGTGTTGAAAAAAAATTGTATCTTTGATATGAGTAAACCTTCAAAAAAGATAGCGAACTCGGTGACTAGAGTTTGCAGTTGCAATATCTTATTGTGAAGAGGCGAGTTTTTTAAATGCTTGAATGGATTCCTACATTTGGTCATCTACATAGTTGACAGCTAGGACCTGTTCACTAGGCGACCGTGTCCTCAAATCTTTTTAAGGTGAGTCGTCACGGACTGCGTAAAACGGATGCGTAAATAAATGACTTGAGATATAAAATTCCTATTAAAATCGTTGCCGCATCTGTTTTACGGAGCGGTTTTGAGTACGTGACAACTCACCCTTAAGGCGTTAAGAGTTAACACCATTAAGTTGCACGTAGCTACTCAAATTGAAACAACACACATCTAAGACTTCGTTCCTGTAACTGCTTAGCCCACGGTCACATAACCACTACGGTGGCCGTACGAAACAATAGGCTGACTCGGTTGAACAAATATGAATAAGCATTTGTATTTGTACAACGGGCTAGACCACTGGTTTTGTACGGCCGCCGTAGGCTTTAAATTTTTTCCTCCTGATATAACTCCTCCAAATTTCAAAATTTTGAATTTCCCGCCAAACTGGATCAAACATGACTGAAAAACAAGAAAACTCTGTCATGAAAATTCATTCCCTGCTACGATAATTATGTAAGTAGTTACGAGAGAAAGTAAAGCTACGATCACATATCCATTGGGTCGGACGCACGAAACCTCAAGTCTAGCCAGTTGTACAAATACAAATATTTCTCTGCATTCGGGAAACAAGCTAAACTTATAGTTTTGTGTGCTCGACAATGAACCTTGACGGAAGTTGAATTTAATGCGAACCTGCCCGTCAGGCGAAATTTCCATCGTGTTGACGTGAGAGTCCGGGTGCTGTAAAGTGAAGAGACACGAGCCAGTGTGGGCCTGCCAGAACTTGATCGTATGGTCGTAGCCTGCTGTTGCCAGGATGACCTCAGAGTCATCGCTCACCAACATGGGCGGGTCGATCTTATAAGACGACGTTGTTTCGTGAGGAACAACCATTGTGGATTAAATTTCGTGAAAAACAAATTATAGTCTTTGGGGCTTGTTTCAATATTAATTTAAAAGGTCTTTGATGCTATAATGACATGAACATCACTTTTCAATCAAGATCTTTATCATCGTAGAGGTCTCCAAAGTCTCGAAAAAAGTCGGCGTGGACAGTGCGGTCGTTGGCAGTAAGTTCAGACATAAGAGACGAGTTCGGCCCGGAGATTGCAGAGTCTTCAGATTCGATATCCATTTGACACTGATATGAAATAATATGACGTAATTACCACGGGAATTAATTTGAGATTCAACCGAAATTAGTCAAATATGATTACAATAGTTATTTATAGGACTTACTTGACCGTCAAACATTTCATCGGCCATGGGAGAATCTTGCCTTTGCTGTTGGGATGAACTACCCAGGCTGACAATAGATCCCGTGGCCTTAGCCATTGAGGTTTAATTTTTGTCTCTATGTGGAAAACAGTTTCAATCTTTTTGATTTAGAAAAGAAAATTTAACAAAATTCACTTAGATAATCGTCCAGGCGACAGCATCAGAGGTTCAAAGTCTGATCACTTGAAGTCGGTGGTCCAAGTTTATTTAGACATCTATGACGAAAGTTTAGACTCCCCGACAACCACGGGATATATTACAGGGACTGCTCCAATGATATATATATATTTAATAGATCGGAGACTCTCGCAACCTCTCATGCCCAGAGACATTTTTTTGCCCTGTGAGTGTAAAAGGGAAATTTTTGGTGAGAGAGGTCAAAACAAAACCACATGGTCTAGAAAAAAGAAGAATTCTGAGACATTTTGGTTCAATTTGGATCTGAAAAAACCCCTAAGCTACAATTTTAGTTTATATTTATTGAAAAGTAGTTATTTCTCAAAAAAATCTGCTCTTGTTTGTGAAAATTCAGTTTTTTCTGATGATGAAAAGCAGATTTAAACCCGAGGTATTGATATACTAGAAGTTAAATAATTGACAAAAAATGAGTAACCTGATACGAAAGAGAGCTATTAGAGTGTTTGGTCCTGGAATTGATGGATATTTGAGTGCAAAAATTGATTTTTCAATTATTAATCATTAAAATTAGAAAACCATCACTTGATGTATTTTTTAAAGTACATCTAACACATTTTACCTGTGTTAGTGCAGAACTTTTTACTAACCGTTTGACAGTTAGAATAGCTCCAATTTGTGGCTTTTATTTTGCTCCATCAAGTTGTACGAAAAAAAGTAGGGGTTTCAATAGAAATCAATCATGGGCAGGTGGTGGGTGGGCATTCCCAAAGTCAAGAAGCAGTAGAGTCCTTGTCAAAGTACTTGCTTTGAGAGATTCCGGTAACGCACTCCCATAGACCACCAGGCACTCCGTGGTAGGTGGCTTGAGAACAACATTAATTTGGGCAGTTTAGAGCAACTCCTTGTAATAGTAGCAATATTGATATTATAAACGTTTTTTTAGAATCATTAAAATCTTTACAAAATGCAATGAATATAATTAATGAATTTTAAAAAGATTTTAATTACTCTGAATAAACATTTATAATATAAATATTGTAACTGATTGACAAAGCAAGGAGATCACCAGCTACAAAGTTACCCCTTCATTGAGATTATTTAATCCAAGATTGGTTAAGTATAGGTTGCTCACTTAAGTGAGGTACCAAATGATCGCAAGGAATGTCACTACTATGAAACTAGTTGGGAGACTCCTTGTAATATTAATAATAGTGAGAATACTTATATATCTCGTGCACCCGACCTGAGGCCGTGCTTACATGGCAACGGAAAACGCAGTGGTTTTCGCAATAAATAAATATCTAATTCGGATTTAGCACATAACGATACAGGCTATGACATTTTCCATCGCACAAAGCGTCTAATGTGAGTGAAGCTTAATGTTAACGTGACCGAGGCTTTTGATTTGATCGGGAGCAAGAAGTCTCAAGACCGCCCCATTGCAATAATAAAAATACTTCTTGGCGTTTGGAAAACAAGCTAGATTCATAGTTTCGTGCGCCTGACCCAATAGTTGTGTGACCGAGGATTAACTTTTCATCATATTTTTCCTCAGAACCTTTATTTTAGACATTCATTACATTTATACAATGAATTATAAGAATCGATGAAATAGTTAGATAGTTTGCAGGGATTTTGTCTGTGAAACATTTTATAAATGAGATCTCTACTAAAGACATTATGCTTCATTAAAGGGCTCGCTCATACTGTATAATATGAGTACAGGTGATTACTTAAAAAAATATCCATTTATTCACGATCTACAGGTATGTTATCATGAACAAGTTTTTGCTTCATCGAGTTCAACTTTAGTCGGACCTAGATCGAGACCTTCGGCGGCGTGGAGGCGGCGAGGCAGAGCGAGACCTACAAATTTGACGAGATGTACAAATTAAGCCTTGAAATTATAGGATAGGCTGTTTTAAAATATTGACAATATGTATTTGTGCAACAAACTAAACTAATAGCTTTGTAGAGTCGACTAGTATGTATGTGACCAAGGCTTTTAGTTTTTACAAAATAAAACAACAGAGTTGAAGAATAAATGAAGATGTCTATGATACCTGCTGCGAGACATCGACCTGTAAGATGGAGAGCGGCGGCGACGGCTACCACTGCGACTTCGGCTTCGACTACGGCTCCGGCTGCGCCTTGGAAAATTTTTCATCATTGATTGTATTTTAACATAGAGGGTGATAGGACTAGCTAAGATTTGTGGCAAAGTGACTGCAGTTCATGCGAGATAGCACACCATAAAGATTTTAGAGCACCTCAAGTAAAATGAGCTGATATCTTTGTAAGTCGTCTTATCTCACAATTCAGATGAGATAGGTTGGAAATATCGAGAAAACCTTATGTTTTCTTCCTATCTCATCTCAAACTTGAGATGAGACAACTTACGAAGATATCTGCTATGAGTATCCTCTAGTATCAATGTAATAAAACTTATTATACACAAAAAGCATGTACGAGTGAGAGGCTAGACTAATTTGCCAACAAAGTGAGTTGTTACTTCGTAAAATAGAGAGACAGCTTAGTGGTACCGTGCGATTGTATTTCATTTATAACATTAAAGAAAGTCCGTCAATTAGGATTTTTGTCAATGCATGAATGATTTCTTCTACCTGTCACGGCGACGTCGCCGGTCGTCACCCCTTCGGTCATCGCGCCGATCGTCACGGCGACCACCTCCTCCACCGCCTCGACCTCGAGACTGCCCAGATGACATTTCGACCCGAATCCGACACTGCAAATGTTAATGCAAGTCACTAAAGTTAATCAAATGGGTAACCATGACTTTCACTTGTTTTTTAAAATTATTTTTTATCTACATTTTCCACTTTTCCATTAAATTTTTAAAGGCAAGATCTATTTATATTTAGGAAACTTGAAATTACTTACTCCACACATCCTAGTGCCATCGAGGGCTTTGACCGAATCCTCGGCATCTCGGGGGTCCTCGAATTCGACAAAGGCAAATCCAGGTGGATTTCGGGCGACCCAAACATTTCTCAGCGGTCCATACTTAGAAAAGGCATCCTCAATTTCAAATTTAGAGGTGTTGTTGCCGAGGTTGCCAATGTAGACCTTGCAGGTGATATCCCAGTCACGGTGGCGAGACATTGTGTAGCCTAAAAAATTGAAAAATGTCAAATTGTGCTTTAAAGAAAGTCATACAGCTGAGAATTGATATACTGGTTGAGTTTTTAAATTGGGGATTTTTTTACTAAGGGCATTACATTGCTTTGGTTTTTCATTCAAGATTTTGCCACTGTGTTGCCTGCAATACAAACCTTACTGGTTGAGCAGCTGGAGAAAAAAGTTGATTATGAAGCCGCAGGGTTATGCGGCTGACAAAATGTAATTGAGGGGGGAGGAACCCTCCACCATCTGGTATGAAACGATGAGAATGCATCGATGAATGTAAACTAGTTGATGGTGAGCAGGGATTAGAAGGGGAGCAAGATCACGGCTGACATCGTTGTGATGACGTGATGGTCTTATTTAGTAGCCAACTATCTAGTTTTCAGTTTGGATTTGCTTAAGATGTTCTATCGGCTTTGTGAGAGACGGGAAGAGATGAGACGAAGCGCAGAAATTTTTACAGGTGTTTTAATTTTTGTGTGGTGTGGAGATAACATGAAGGGATGAACTTCCAAGAAACGAAAATGAAACGAAAAATAATTTCTGTAATGACAATACAAAATTAAGTGAGCTACTGCAACACAAAACTGATTTTCGTCTCTTCACTAGATTTCCTCCACCTACGATTTCAATGTTGAAACCCAACATAAAGAAAAGATTACCAAAGGTTCGTTGTCACAGACTCAAAACTGCTGCATTAAACGTCAGCAACAACGACGGAGATAGTAAAATTCCTATTAAAATCATTGTCTCTGATGTTTTACGCAGCTCTTTTGAGTCCGTGACAACTCACCTTTACTTGTTGAAAAATGATGGTTTTTATCACTGGAATAACAAAGTTAAATGCACTAGACGTTCGTTGATCAATCGACGAGAAGGGTTTGACTGCGACAAAGTGTCTCAATTATCGAACTGACTACAGCTTGAATCTTCTCTCGGTTCTTTTATGAAAGCTTCTTATGCCAGCAATATTAAAAAGGAGTGCCAAAGAAAAGAAAATGCACTTTAAATTCTTGCAAAAGAATGGAATATACACAAAGTATATGGATTGATGTTGTATTATTGTTTATGTTATTTAATCTCATTTTTATAAGACATAACTTCTAAAATACTATTCCTGTAATATTTTTCTTTAAAAAGCTTTAAGATTTCAATCTGGCAGGATTTTTTTGGGCGGCAGAATTTGGGCATCTATGCCTGCCCTGCCTCTTTCTGCCCATCTACCCAAAAGTCAAAATTTTAAATAGATGCTCAACCAAGCTTAATCATTTGTCACTTGGAGATTTTCCATTATGTTTGTTGATTTCTTCTTCCAAAAATTAAAAAAAATATTTATCAAAAGGGCATAACTTTTATAAGTATAGTGATGTATTTTAATTCTAACACCAAATATACTATTTTCAACATCCAAAAGATTCTAACCATTGTTAATTCATTTTATGAGCAAAAGAAATTTGATTGGACAATCAACATTTTTTTGTAATTTATTGAGCCTACACATGAAAGATTGAGACAGATGGTTGAGGCAAGTCAAGTGTTGAAGTATTAGTCTAGCAAATCGAATTTTACGTCGAACCACAGATTTCTATGAATGGGCTTATCACAGATATCTAAGATTTCCTGCCCACATGTATACACATAACAATCAAATTAATCCGTCTTTCTAAAGAGACTTTCTAATGACATTGCAAATTTGTCAGTGATCAGATTATTCAATCCGGATTTCTTTTCTTGATTATTGATAGTCAGAAAAATGTCTGACAGTGATAACGAAGCACCAGAAGCTATTTCCTTCTCCGCTTCGAAAACAGAAGTTTTTGAGCAGCGACAGCTAGTTTCTAAAGCCGTAAAGGATGAAAAGGCAAGACTTAAGGAGAAACGGCGTGAGAGAGAAGAACTCTACAAAGCTCAGAAAAAACAGAAATTAGCCAGGTTTAGAATTTAGCTTTATTGTTCTTTAGTGTTATACCTCGGGATAGGTCAGGAATAAAATTATTTCTCTTCTCTGACGTAGGCTTGCTCAGCTTTTACCCACGGAAGACGAGCTTCGCGAGTTGCCTGAACAACTCACCTCGCAGAAGGTCGTCATTGATTCGGTTACCAAAACCGACGTAAATTCTGAAGCAACCAAAACTGTATTTCCTGATGAAGATGAGTTTGAAGGAAAAGAAGAAACGAATGATTTCCTCGGATTCTCTGGAACTAAATTTAAAATCGTGAATACAACTAAAGATTTGGTAAATTTTTTTGAGTATCAGTTTCTGAAAGAATCCATATAAGAGTTGTTGCAGAATCTATTTCAAAATTTACAATTTAAAATTGTCAAATTATTTTTTCTCTGCATAGACCCAAAAACTGGAGAGTCATGTCGCTGACTCGGTCTTGAATTATCGAGACATAATGTTGTACGGGTCGGGATCTTCAGCTCGTCGCGAAGACTCAAGTTCTGTCGTCAGAAGAAAACAGAAATCCCAAATTATGAAACAATTATCCAAGAAAAATAGAAGCTTAGTAAATGTCTGAACGAAAATAAATATTTTATCTGTACTTTGGTTCATCGCCGATTACTCAAAACCGCTGCGTAAAACGAATGTGACAGCGAACCTTTAAAGTTGAGTTGTCATGGAGCCAAAACAGATGCGGCATTGACTGAGATAGTAAAATTTCTATTAAAATCGTTGTTGCTTATGTTTTACGTAGTACTTTCGACTCCGTGACAATAAAAATCCCATCTCAACTCTAATTTTCACCTGACTTAATTTGAAAACTATTACTAATGGCTGAAATTTATCTTAAGAAACCCGACTTAAGACTGACAAAGAATGAAAATTTGATAACATCGTTCTGTCAGGTTCTGGCTTAGCTATGGGTTCAGAGACAGATCTAACTTCAGTCTAAAGTTACCTGACTTAAGCCTAGACAGACACAAAAGTTTCACTCATTAATTGCAAACTAAGCCGATCCACATGTAGACGTGCTTAAAACACAGCAGAAGAAACGTATTAGTGTTCCATCTCTATATAAAATTCTTTTTTCCATATCGCGATGCAGTTGTCTTTGCAAATTAAGCACACAAATAGCTATCCGTCAACTAAGCACTTCAAAACCTTGCCTTCTTGATTTTTACCAACATTTGTCTGCTGGTTGGTAAGTGTTCACCTAAATAGCCGCAGAAAACGTTTAACTTATTTGTTGAAGATATACAATTTATTTCTATAATACAAAATCAATGAAAAATGCAAGAAAGGTTGAGATATTTGATTTTCATTCGTAAAATGCCATTTTAAATCTATGGCTCATTTCAACAGATTTCAAAAGCAACAATAACAAACAAACGTGACCGATCACCACAAGACTCGACTCTTACGAGCAGAGACACCCGAGATTTGAAAAAATAATAAAGGAAAAACGAACTTCTGATCATCCCTGCAAAAAGGTTTCTGAAGGCAGAACGAATCAGTAAAGAGCAAATAGATCGTTATCAGTTTAAAACAGTCGGTGCTAATTATCAGTAAACTTGCAAAATGACCCGATATGCGAGGGCTGAAGGATCGAAGGCTTGCAATAAACGTGAAGCCGAAGACGCAACACCATGGAAAGTCATGGTTGCAGGATTAAAAAGATCAGGACCTCAAGCTGATCGCCGAAAAAATGTCGAAGATAGCAAGAAACGTTTCAGCAACCCTGAAGAGTTTGACGAGCAGGAAAGTGATTTATTTTCTCGCGAATAGGCACACTTAGAGTAAGCATTAATATAAAAGCCTTGAAGTATTAAAATTCTCAATGTAGGATGATCAGATGCTACGATCAGTAAGCGACAGTGATGAAGAAGTTACCGCTCCTGTCATGAAAGAGGAGCCAATAGAAGGTTAGTGAAAGGGATTCTGCAGACGAGCGATAATGTGAAAAATTGTTAATCTTATCTGAGGCAAAGTAAAATTACAAATCGACCCTAGTAGTTTTTCACTGTCCCTGTAATATTTTTATTTCATTATACAAATATAATTTAATCGTCATATTTTTCCTTTATCACCTCAAAAATATCTTTCGCCTGACGAAGCCCGTACTTTTTATTCACATTATTTCAATTACTATGTAGTTCACCTCTTTACATTGACAAAATCTTGTATTGTAGTATCTCCCTTGGTGCCTGTGAAATTCAAGTTTTATTTTTTCTCTCTCTCGCATAGAAGTCCCCTTGAAGCACACTCCCGCCCAAGTAAAATTGGAAGCAGCGCCGGAAACTTCCGAAGAACCTTCTAAGAAAAAGAAAAACTCTCGTCGAAAGGATAAATGTCTTGTGTGCAAACAAATAGGTAAAACACTTTCGTTGTTCATGGACTGGATTACTGACGGGGTAAAAAGTAAAGGAAAAATATCGTCTTGTTAAAAACGGCCGAGCTTTTCAGTCGCGTCTTGCCTTTTCGCGTAAATGAGATTTAAACTTTTTTTCCTTATAGGTCATCAGAAAAAAGAATGCCCAGAATTACCGGAAGAGAGAAGGAAAGAACTTCAGGTTGAAATTTCGGCGTAAATTTCGCTAACAGGCTCAATTTTAGTTTCTGTTTGTTTAAGCTTCAGTATCACATAAGTCAAATAATTTTCCTTAAGATATATTTAAGCTTTAATCGTGACTTCAGGAGCTCTACATCATGAAGATTGAACGTAAGGGCAAGGGCACGGGACGCAAAAAGAACAAGAAGCGATCGGCGTCCGAAACTTTGACACTCAACGAAACTGAACATTCGACCTCTGAACCTCCAGCCAAAAAGTCGAAGAAACCCTTAACGGACAAGGCAGGTATGTATCAATCTAACTTTGTCTATCAAAATGATAAAATATATGTTTCTTCGTTCTCGGAATGTAAATATTGGATGAAATAACTTCTCCAGTTTTAGTAAATACGAATATCAATAACCAAAGTTGACTACGTCTGAATTTTTGTACTCTGAGAGCGAAATGCCCGCCTCTTATTCCAGGGCAAATCGTCGGGGAGGGAGAGGCTCTGTTTCAAGGATTTAGAGTCAAAATTGAAGACATGAAACGTCTACGAAAACTTCAGAAGAAACTCAAAAAGAATAAAGTTCCTGGTGAAGAAATCAATCGAGTTTTGAAACAGGAGAGGCGCAAAGCCGAGAAAGAGCTCGCCAATACTAAAAAGAGAGTTTGCTTCAACTGTAGACAGGTAGCAGTGATTCAAATAGAATTAATGTGTTGAAACTTTCAATAAAAATTAGGGTCAGACATTTAGAAATTTCTTAGAACACGCCATTATGAATGGGTAATCAAAAAATTTAATTTAGTGACTTTTCTTTATTCTGACAGCCAGGTCACATGTTAGCTGACTGCCCCGCTTCAGCAGAATCATCTGAAGCGAAAATGACGACATCTGTGCATGAGGTTATGGCGGGAGTTTGCTTCAAATGTGGGTCTGCTGAACACACCTCGAAAGACTGTAAATCTAAGAAGAAAGGAGAACAGGTCATGATATTACGAAGCTCACTTTTTCCGCGAAAACGCACGTCACCGCGGAAAAGCTGGACATAACCAAAAGCTTTTAAGAAATAATGAGACAGCTTAGGCGTATCTTGCAATCGTTACAAAAATATCTTTTTTGGGAGATTTATTGATCTCCTGTATGCATGTACCTATTAGACAACGTAGAGCAAGTTTTATGACAGTTCCGTTTACAAGAGATAGTCTGTTTTACTTAAAAACACATTATTTTTCTTTCTTGTGACCCATGATTGATAAGAGTTTTTGCACACATCAAGCGAAACTCGACGAAAAGATACTTTTTTTCTTTTTCGCAAACACAGTTATACTAGGTAAAGTCTACGCTGTGCCTCAAAGATAATATTTTTATTAGGCTTATGAGTTCGCAACGTGTTTCATATGTAAGCAAAGTGGGCATTTGGCCAAAAGCTGTCCAGACAACCCCAGAGGCCTTTACCCCAAAGGTGGAGGATGTCGCTTTTGTGGAAGTGTCGAGCATCTTAAGAGCAACTGTCCTCGAAAGTTTGAAAAAGACTCCAGGTATCGATATGATAAATTTTTTTCAGTCGTTGCGTTAAGAATAGCTCAAGTTATTTTACTTAAAGCTTCGTCACATAATCACTACAACGGTCGTATGAAACTATAGGCTGAGCCCATTGATCAAAAATGAATAAGTAATTTTTTTTATTGATACAAGGGGATAGACCATGGTTTTATAAGGCCGTCGTAGTGGTTATGTGTTTGTCTCATCCGGTCCAAAATTGATTTGCATATAATTTTATTTTTGTATAGGAAAGAGATCAGGGTTGGTCGCCAAGATGCGGAAATGCCTCTGGAAGATGTATCCGAGGCGTGGGCGAACCAAAACGAAGTTAGTCAAGGAAAAAAGAAAAAATCCAAGGCCGACGATAAAAATTCCTCGAAAAAAGTTGTCATGTTTTGAGATTTCGTGTGTCAAGAAAATACAATTTTTTTAAAATCGATCAATTCAAGAGTTGATTGTTATTCAGAGGCACATAAGCTTGTCCTTTTTTCAATACTGTAGGGTTTTTACTGAGGTTTAAGTATTAACGCCTGCCATCAATGTTATAAAATTTATATTGAGGAAAAAAGTTTGCTACGAAAAAACAGCAAGACACTCTTATAAGAATTTTTATTTTATCTTTAGTAGGTTACTGAGACACTTATTTGCTTCATGTATGTTCAGCTATGTGCATCCATTTTCGATGAGGCCATCATGTGCAAATGTAAATGGCTTTTTTCTCAAACGCCAAGATATTCAATACTCTTTTATCCAAACATCTTTGGTATCATCTGTCGTAAAAACATTTAAATGAAAATTATTTGAAAACTTAAGTATTCTAGATATCACCCATCCTAATTACTACCTGTCTGCAATGACATCAGTTGAAGATAATCAGATCATTGGCTAAGTATACTCCATAACTCTTTATGATACATCATTGACATATATTTCAATAGACCGCTGATCCCTTATAGTTCAGATTTCCATTACAACATGGTCTTTGGCACCAAAATGAGTGAAGGAAAAAGAAAAAATACCATTGATTACAAGATTTAGCTCATAAAGTTAAAGAAATTTGTAGCTATGTGTTTAAAAACTGTAAAGATACAGCCAGTCTTTTAATAAATTAGATTTATTTTGGGTGGGGTATTAGCACCATTTTCATACTAGAGAGTAAAATTGGAACTTCATAGCATGGGTTAAACAGATAAAACTGAAATTTGTTGAAATCATTAAAATCGGATACAAGTAACAACTGCAACAAAAAAAATTACAATTCCATTGATAAACTGACACTAGCTTTAGGCCACGGTCATATAACCAAGAGGGCGGCCGAATGAAACAGTAGGCTGACTCGGTTGCACAACTCTGAATGAGTATTTGTATTTGTACAAAGGGCTACACCACTGGTTTCGTTCGGAAGCCGTAGTGTTATGTGACCCAGGCTTTAGACATCTGACATTTAAATTTATCTTAATCTTTCTGCCTTTTGGCTTCAGTCGAGTGAGCTACAAAATCTGTGACAAAATTACGAACATTGACATTAAAAATTATCTAGACCAATCAACGACCCGTCCCGCCTGGCTGTACATTCTGGTTGTCAGTTAAGAAATCCGATTGAAGGGGTGTTTTGGCGCCACATATGTGACCAAAACACCCTTCAATCAGCTCTTGGAATTGAAAAGTGTGAGTGGATATTTATCATTAGGAACGACAGATTTGTGGAGACAAACAAAAATCGTTTTGTACATTGAAATTTATTTCGGTATTTCATCGGAACATCAATAAATGAACTTTACTTGAAAAGCGATAGACACTTGCCTAAAGAAAAAGTATTCATTGTAGGGATCAAACACCTTTTTACACGGACACTGAATTTATTAAAATCGATGATGGTGAATATTTCATCCGACTGATGCTCATTGACACACCGTTTGTTGCGATTAACGTCGTCGCCTGTCTCGTGACCTGCTTCTGCGCTTTCGCGGAGACCTAATACGAAAGTTACAAAGATATTGGAATTGTTGATACGGCAAAGCAGATCAATGTAAACAAAGTTATTTAAGGCGAATATCTAAATTACGATTTGAAAGCTAGACTAGTTTATAAGTAACAAAAATTTTGCTTTTTATTGTAGTGGGACAGCGTAGTCGTATCATACATACAATCGTAATCATTTTATAACATTGGTACCAGCTGTGTATGGGACGACTAGTCAATGTTATAAAAGTTATTTTACGCGAAAATCCACATTACGATTTAAAAGCTGAACCAGTTTATAAGAAACAAAAATTTTGATTTTTATTGTAGAGGGGCAGCCTAGTCGATTGATATGATCATAATTTTTACAACATTGGTGACAGCTGCGTATGAGAACAAGTCAGTGAAACTGAATAATGTCTAACGGGACTTTATTTGAATATCCGTTTATTCTTAGTAATAACATTTTTCAACAGTTAAGTAATTTAATTGTCTGTTGCTTTTGAAGTGGTTCCCATAAGTCAAAGGCCATAAGACACGACTAAGCTCTACCAAGCTTTTCGCGTAGAAATAGTTTCACAACGTTCATACCTAGAGCGGCTTCGACCGCCACGCTTGGGTCCTTCACGTCTTCCGTAGAGGTCTCGTCTCAAGTCCCTCGAGATCGGCTTCAAATGCATAAAGTTACAAAATCCGGTACGAACGCATTCTCCCAACTCGTACTGACCTGCAATTAAAAAAGACAAACTTCGTTTTACGCGAAAGGGCATGGCCACGACTGAAAAGCTAGCCTATTTGGCAAACAACCAATACCAACAAGGTCCAATCCAAACAATCATGCCTGCATAATTAGCGTAATTATGTAATTTTACATATTTTCAATGTTTTAAATTTATTTTGTTGATTTAGAAAATGACCATTAGTAATTTGGAAATTGTTAACAAGAAAATGTATTTAGGGGAAGGATAATAATCATTATTATTTGCTCACAAGATTGAGGAATTTTCTATCCGCAAAACTATGTTGCTATACACCGCCTGAAGCAATGGATATTGTTTTGACCAATCAGAAGGCAAAGTCGTACAATCTAATGTGAACAAGGCTAAAGGAAGCGCTATGCGTGGTGGAATTCACTATAAACCAAACTACCAAATTCAATATGTTAAGTCTTTGCGGCCCAATGCGTCGTGTGGGACCCGAGCATCAAAAATCACTTAAGGCCCTCTAGAGCCGTATAGTATCCAAATTTAACAGAGATTTTTTCATAACCCAGTTGTTCAAGCTTGACCAAATCATCAAAACATCTACAGACCACAATTACCGTATTTTAGCGTGTATAACACCATCCCTTGTATAAGACCGTCCCCTAACTTTCACTAAAATACGGTATTTACTTGTTGTAAGATCGGGACTTCATTTAAGGTACCAATAAATCATTGGGCCTAAAAGATCTTACATGCCTGGAATATAAAGTCCATTTTGGTGAAATTTTTAACCACTGTAAGACGGTCAAGCGTACGAAACTATAAGTCCAGCAGTCAATGTTATAAACGAATTACGATTGTATTATACGAGTTACAAATGAAAAGTTGGACCGTTTTATAAGTAACTAAAATTTTGCTTTTTTAATGAAGTGGGACAACTTAGTTGTAAAATACGATCCTAATTTTTTATAACATTGACAACTGGTGATCAGTTGAAGTTTGTTGTAAAATGCTGACTAATGCAAAAAAATGCTTGTGGTGTTGTACAGCAAGTGATCCAAATTTTCTAAGAATAAATCAATTACAACTGAATTACCTAGAAACAGATCTACGAAGATTATCTAGGATAAGTCTTTGAGGACCTGCTATCACTAACCCGAAATAATCTAAAGTTTAAAATATCCAGCTTACGGCAACAAGCTTCACGGAAGTCCGTAACCGGACTAAGCTCAGCATAAATGGGCCTTCCACCGAACCAGCGGTTGTTTAAGTCAGCCACTGCCTTGGCGGCGTCATCCTCGTTGCGGAACTTGATGTAGACGTTGCCGACGAGGTGATCTCCCAAGTTGTCGCAAACGTTCATTTCTTCGACTTCGCCATACCTGCAGCCAACGTTATGAAAGATATTTTTACGCAGAAATCCACGTCACGATTGAAAAGTTAGACCAGTTTTTTAAAGTAACAAAACTTTTGCTTTTCTGGAAATGGAACAGCTTAGTCGAAAGATAGGATTTTTTTATAATATTGGTACCAGATCGGTTGCGCTGAAACTTTTTCAAAAAACACCAAAAATTAAATGATACTTGGTGGGTATTCACATAATTTTTTACGAAGTTTAACTAAAAAGTTAATCTCATCTAGGTTATCTTAAGCTAAATGAATACGGCTGTTAGATATCTAAGATTACGTTGCAAGATCTAGGAATTTTCGTACAATTTTCGTACAATTTTCGTACGGACTTTAGTGAATTTTTGTACGAATTTCGTAACAATTTTCGTGAATACGGTCTCAGATTTTCGTCATTATGCTAAATTAACGAAATGCCAAATTTAAACCAATTTTAACGGGAGGATCTTTATGCAGAGTTATTCCCCCTATTCCACTTCCCTGGCTTAAGACTGCTTACAAACCTAATGAGAGATTAACAAGTTAATCTTGTAGCCAGGACTTATAACACATTTATAGCCTAGGTCACATAACACTACGGCGGCCGTACGAAACCAGTGATTTAGCTCGTCGAACAAATACAAAAACTTATTCATAGTCAGCCAATTGTTTCGTACGGCCGCCGTATTAGCTATGTGACCGTGGACTAAGCTTAGACATATACGAAAATTTCAGCATTGATCTTTCAAATCACTTACTTGTCTTCAACTTCTACGAAAACATCTTCAAAGAAGTTGTCGTAATGTTCTTGCATTTCCTGATCGCTCACATTTGTCAGATGCGAGCCGTCGGCAGATTTGGCCGAATTCTGAGGATTGATGTACAAGTTCTGAAAAAAAAATTCGTCGGCGTGACTTTACTTTAAGAGGGATAACATATCCTGAGAATTAAGCTAGAGCGTACAGCTAAATTTTTTTAAGACACAACGATTCTCGAACCTGAAGACAAATCGTCTGACTGAATGTCGGCTTATTGTGAATTCTAGAACACCGGTCACCGTGTCGACACGCTCCGATTTTGAAATAAAAAGAACAGTTCACTTTATCCTTTTCTGTACCGAAAATTGAGGCAAGATATTCAGCCATGATGATATGAAGTTATATCTGTTTCTCCAGAAATCCTTATATCTCACTGAATAAAACTAAGAACAAACAAGCCTGGCGTCGATCCCGTCAGTTAGATATCTATGGATTGCTTAGACTTTTTAAATCACGAAACCTGTCAAACTTCAAATGCCGAAAACTGAACCACGGGAAACCTAAATTTTGTCATGAACAAAGAAAGTCGGATTCCTATTTAACTTTATTCTTCATCTGGTCATGTAAACTTTTTCTCTCACACATTTTTTTGTAAGAATGTCTTTATGTACGCCAAGAATATCCATATCGTCTTTCGTTTACGTGGAATATCCCATGGTCTTTGGGATTTAGATATCTATGCCAATTCTGTTTTTGGCGTAATAAAAGAAACCGAACGTTTATTTCAAAGGATATAAACGTGTGGTGAAAAACATTATCAATGTCGGGATTTTCATTTGGCACTGGTTCTGGGGGAGGATTTGGCTTTGGGTCCCCAGCCACGACTACAGCAGCCTCCCAGCCAACCACAACCGGTAAATAAGAAGAATTTAAATAGTGATACGGAACGAATCTGTATTTTTTACGGTTACATTAAGTTGAGATATTCGCTTCACAGGTTTTAGTTTCGGTACTGGTGCTACGGGTGGATCAGTCGGATTTTCTTTCGGGGCTGGTGGTGCAACGACCACAACAAGTTCAACAATGTTTGGATCAAAGCCCACTCTATCCTTCGGAGGAGCATCGTCATCTCCTGCTCCGGCTTTTGGAGCAGCTACTGGATCTTCCGCTCCGGCCCCAGCATTTGGAAGTGGAGTGTCAACTCCAGCCTTTGGAGCGGGGACGTCATCATCGACTCCGGCTTTTGGGGCATCGGCCACCACTGCGGCTCCAGCGTTCGGTTCAGTACCAGCTGCTGCTCCAACATTTGGCGCTGCTTCATCTACTCCAGCCCCCGCATTCGGTTCATCGCCTGCTCCCACATTTGGAGCAGCCTCGACCACTACTCCGTCGTTTGGAGCAGCCTCGACCACTACTCCTGCGTTCGGAGCAGCCTCGACCTCTACTCCGGCATTTGGAGCAGCCTCGACCTCTACTCCAGCGTTCGGAGCAGCCTCTACCACTACTCCAGCACTCGGAACTGCAGCACCCACCACGTCTGCTCCAAGCTTTGGAATCTCTTCCACTGCGTCTGGTTTCAGCTTTGGTTCTGGTAGTTAACAAACTGTGCTATATGAATTATAGTTCTCAGTTTAATTTTACAGTGATTTTGGTGCAATTACAATTACTTTTCAATTTTCCTAGTCTAGTGCGCATGCAATAATACATGATAATTTTCTATGAAAAAAAGTGTGCACTAAACAGTGAATGATATTAAAAAGAAACAATTAAAGATGAATGATTGCCAAAAGGATGCAGTAAATTCTAAGAGTTGATATCTACGTAAAGCTTAGGTCACATATCACTACGGCGGCCGTACGAAACGATTGGTCCTAGCCCCTTGTACAAATACAAAAACCTGTTCATATTTGTTCAACCGAGTCAGCCTATTGTTTCGTACGGCCGCCGTAGTGGTTATGTGACCGTGGCTTAAGTCGTCTCATCTAAAATTTGCGTTGTGAGAGGGTTAGTAATATTCAGAAACATCTCATCTCAAACTCAAGATTAAACGACTGTCAAAGATGTCAGCCAGTATCTTCCTTATTTTTTCTATTCTATCCTTAAGGGGCCTCGAACCTATGTCCTTGCCCTTTTTCTGACTTTTTGACCATTGAGCATTATGCAGAATTAAAGCAAGAAATTTATTATAGTTTGACTATAATTTGTACATATTCACATTTAAGTTTCTGTTAGTTGACAAGTGTGAAATTTAAAACGTTTAGCAGGGTCGACCCCGGCTACCACAGCTCAACAGGCGACAACGACAACGACGACTCCAGCTGCTCCTGCTTCTGGCTTTTCCTTCGGGCAATCCGGTACCAATTTTACAAAAAATTACGAGCGTATCATACGACTAAGCTGTCCCACTTCAATAAAATAGCAAAATTCTAATTACTTATATGACAGTCCAGCTTTTTAATCTTAACGTGGCTTTTCGCGTAAAAAAAACTTTTATAACATTGACTATTGTTATCAGTGTGAAAATATTCAAATTGAAAAATCACTTTTTCTTCAGCACTACTTTTATAGAGAGAAATAATTGAGTGGTCAAGCTTTTAAGGTTCGTTGTCATGGACTCAAAATCGTTGCGTAAATGGTCTGCGACAATGACTGAGATAGAAAAGTTCCTATTAAAATCATTGTCGAATCCATTTTACGCAGTGGTTTTCAGTCCGTGACAACGAACCTTTATGTAAATTTTTCAAAGCCTGCTTATCATAAACGTTTGAAAGTTGGACGGAGACGCAAGGTATTTTCTTTCAACTATAAGCCACTACGTCGATGAAAGAAAAATATCTAATTCATGTTAGCAGGTCTAGGGACCACTGCTACGACGGCAACCACTGCTACTTCGTCAGCGACAACAATATCGTTCGGGACAGGATCAAGTTTTGGTGCTCCTAAAACGACACCTTCTTCCACTGGGTACCCATTTTAATACCAGAAATTAGTTCATGAGTGGATGATTCAATGACCCATAATTATTTTAAATAAAATACACCAGGGTCTAATTACAGGAAGCATTAGAAGAAGGAACTGTCCTGACCCGGGTTCCTATTCTCCATACTCCATGCTGACCCCTGTCTCCTTACAGAAATAAAAATATTTTCTTTAGACTGGAAATGAGACAGGCTATTTTATTTTTCTATAGCGGAACATGTGTTTTGTAAACATAGCGTAATCTTCTTCGGTTTGAACTATCATTGGTCGCACACAAATGTCTAGCTCTTTGCATCTCTCTAGGTTACAAAAAGATTCGTGCGTTGGTAAAGATATTGTTGTTATTTCACCATCAGTTTCTCACTGGGAGCCCCTCCGAACGCTTCAGCTCCACCTGCGACAACAGCCTCTGCTCCAGCGGCAACACCAGCATCTACGACCGCTGCTACGTCCACAGGTAATGCTAAACTTAGAGAAAAAAAATTGTGTCGATGTCACAAAATGTGTTTAAATATGCTGACACAGCAACAACAACAAAAAGGTTGAATTTCGAAAGCACGAGTGGCCATCTTTGATATCTTAAAATAATTCTTATTTAAAAAATGAAATTCGAAGGTTGGTCCTTGTTCTCGTGACTAAAGTTTTTCTTACCAGATGGAGACTAATTTCTGTGCCATTAGATTTATTTGGATTTTAATCTTAGGATTCTCTCTGGGAGGTCTTGGTACCGCTGCCCCCTCAGGGCTTACTCTGGGATTCGGGTCTACCCCGCAAACAACCACGACTTCCGCCACATCCTCACTTACAGTTGGTAAATTTTAAAGAAAAACAATAATATATGTTGTTCCTTTGAAAATAAATTTTATTCGTTGAACATTTGAAAAGGTGGACCAGTTTATGAGTAAAGAAAATGATGCTTTTTGTATTGAATTGGGACTTCTTAGTCCCATCATACAGTCGTTGTTTTTTATTTCTTTGGTACCAGTTGAAAATTATTTCACACTTAGGTGGATCTATTAATGACATTTTTTGTTTTACTTAAATTACTCAAATTTTATGAAAAGGTTTCGGATTGGGAACTAAGCCAACGGCTGTAACAACCACTCAAGCAGGAACAGGACCGACGTTTGGTACTGTTGGTGCCACGGTGGCCTCAACAACAACAGCGGCGAGCACTGCCACTCCTGCATCTCTGAGTACGAGCACAGTGTAAGTCTCAAAACTTTATCGACAATGAATTTTGATTTAAATAATAGATCACTAAGTTAATATAAGCAGAAGGTACATTCATACCCAGTCACCTTCCAAGTTAGGAACTAATTCTCTAAAGTACGGGTCTTGTGTTCAGGATAAAACTTTATTTGTCCCAGAACGACGTCGTCAGCGGCCGCCGCGTCCGTAGCCTCCATGACGTACCGGCAGTTGGAAGAGGCCATCAATAAGTGGAGCCTTGATCTTGAAGAGCAAGAAAAAATGTTCATTCACCAAGCCACGCAAGTGAGACTCCAGTTTATAAATTTCATCACGTAAACCTTAGGTTATTTGATTGATTGATTGATTAGACCCATGGTTTCACATTATATAAGGACATTCACATTTTTCAATAATAGACAGAAATGAATTATATATCTTCTGTTTTTCTTCCCTCCTTCAAAAAAACTGTCCTGGGTGGGGGCTCGAACGCAGGACTCCTGCATGGGAAGCTAATGCCTAAACCCCCTTCAACTCAAGTTAAAATAGTTTATTTTGTGAGTAATGTTCAAAAGACTAGCCCTGATTCAAGTCAGCTGAGTTTAACATGTATAGTTTGAAAAGCTTATCTGCTAAGTAGAAGGATTAGAATAATATTATTAATAATAATAATTTGTAATATAGTTGTTAGCCAATTACAATTCTGAATTCCATCCAAACAATTTTAAAAGAAATTGCCATTTTTTCCAACAGTAACAGTAAACTTTGAAAGAGGAGACGTTTAGATTGATGAAAGTCTAAATCATTCCAAAAATGTAAAATTCTTTTTACTTTAGATAAATCAGTTAGCTTTTTTTTTTGAATCTGCAGGTTAACGCCTGGGATCGACTTCTGATCAATAATGGAGAAAAGATTTTCGATCTGTACGAATCGGTCGAAAAAGTCAAACTTGACCAACAGGTAAAATCAAAGAAAAATTCGCACGAATTTTCGCACAACATTGATCATGTCATAAGTAGGTAGTTGCATCTGTAAATCATAATTGATAGTTAATTATTAATTTTTAAATCATCAAATATTAGTACGTGTGAAGCAAAACTCAAGCCCCGAGCACAAAAGAATATTTTAGGATAGGAGCGATTCTCTTTATACTTACGTAATTAATTTTTACATTTTTAATTTTATAGAAAAGCCAAATAAGAGCTTGTGTGCTTGTTTTATCCACCATCTTGCCACGTGATCAGTTTTTAAAATATTCCCCTTCATCGACAGAGGTTGGAACATGAACTTGATTTCGTCGCCAGCCAGCAGGCTGAACTTGAAGACCTTCTTCGGCCACTCGAAGGGCCACTCGCTGCTGCGCCCCCTCCGGACGCCGAACGCGAACGAATTTACTCGTTGGCAGAAACGCTAGATGCGCAGTTGCAACGTATGTCTGATGATCTACGTGAAGTGATTGAACACATCAATTCGGCTAACAAGAGTCAAGATGAGGCCGATCCCCTCGTCCAAATTAGTCGGGTCCTCAACGCACACATGGTAAATGAATTTTTTAATCTGACTTAAAGCACAACCATTGGGTCGGGTGCACGAAACCTCAAGTCTATCCAGTTGCACTAATACAAATACTTCTTATATGTATTTGGACACAACAAGCTACACTTGTGGTTTCGTGCGCTCAACCCCGTGGTCATGTGACCGAAGCTTGTCTGAACCAGACAAGTGGCTAACTTCGATACCTGTCTAATGAGAGACAGCTTAAGTCAGGTAGCCTAAGTATCTTGGCTAAATATTGATTTAATTACAAACGCGTTTTCCTAATTTCAGGACTCGCTGCAGTGGATCGACCAGAACACAACTTCCGTTCAGAAGAAATTGGACGAAGTTCAGAAATTGCACCAGGTTAAACAAACTAAGCTGCCCTTCTATGAATTAAAAATAATATGTTTGATTTTACCGACCGGGTTAGCTTTCATATCGTTTTGTTTTTCAGGTCAGGAAGAAGGAAATGGATCGCGTCGGATTCTTTTAAACTTCTTTATATTTTCACTGGATATAATAATAATAATAAAAATTTGGCTTATTTAATAAACCCTTCAGCTTTTTTTTTACATACCTAGACATCACGGAATTTTGGGTGAATAAAATTCTAAGGTTGACTATCTTGTGACTAAGTTCGTTTTAAACATGAAATGTCTTGGTTTGAAAATGTTTATTTCTTGATTTGTATTTTTCTGGTTTCAGTAGTTCAATACTGAAGCCTCGGTCACATAACCATTGGGTCGGGCACGAAACCTCAAGTCTATCCTGTTGCACACTTAAAACGACTTGTTTGCATCTACAAAACAAGCTAGACTTATGGTTTGGTGCGCTCGACCCAATGGTTATGTGACCTAGGCTTGACTGAAAATCCTGTAGGCCAAATACCAATGTTATAAAAAATTATGATCTTATGATACGACTAAGCTGTCTCACATCAATAAAAAAGCAAAAGTTTTGTGAATCATAGACTGGTCCAACTTTTCAAACGGGTATTTTTGCATAAAATAGTTTTTATATTGACTACTGGTCACATTAAGTTTGGTTGTGGCTTGAGCTGCACAAGTGGTCGTGCGCCCGACTCAATGATTATGTGAACGATGTAGCTTTACGCATTGCAATGACGTAAACTGAAAAAGTCAGTATTTTCCTCGTAACTCAGCTTAAGCCTAGGTTATAAATCACTACGGCGACCTTACGAAACTAGTGGTCTACCCTATTGTACAAATACAATAACTCATTTTTCAACCGAGTCAGTCTATTGTTTCCTACGGCCGCCGTAGTGGTTATGTGACCGAAGCCTTAAGTTTGACCCAATTTACATTCAGCTTAAGCAACGGTCACAAATAATTCGCAAGAAAAGTTTCAAATTAAACTTCTTGCGGCGGCCGCACGATTGTCCGCAAGACTAACATTTTTGATTGCTGCCCCTACGAACGATTTATGACCGAGGCTTTAGACAATACACTTGAGAAAGGCATGAAATTCCCATTGTCACTGCCTTGTCTACACCCGCTGCTCAAAGTGTAATATAATTTCTACATACAAGAAGCAAAAATATTTCCCCATAAAGAGAATAGAAACTCTGGTGCGTTTTCTGAACCGGGGATTCAAGGTTCGTTGTCATGGACTCAAAATCATTGCGTAAAATGTCTGCAACAATGACTGAGATAGAAAAATTCCTATTAAAATGATTGTCACATCCATTTTACGCAATGGTTTTCAGTCCGTGACAACTCACCTTAACCTCCCGACGTTACTTTTGTTCTAAAGAAGATTTTTGCCTTAATTGCTCTGTACAAAATATTCAAAGGCCCATTAAGATCAAAATTTCTTGTTGTTAACATAGAGATTAAGAGATATCTAGACCAATCACCAACCCAGCCAGCCTACCAGTCATACTACCTTGTTGCGACTAGTTGTACAACCTTGCAAGTAGTCATATGTACTAATTTCAATTGTCCTATTTGCTGCAACCAAAAGCTGATTTTTGAGCATGCTCAAAAATCAGCTTTTGGTTGCAACAAATTGGATGGTTGCGAGCTGTATGGATAGATTGGTTGCATTTTCAAATATATTAGAATTAAAAATGTAATTGAGGAAATGAGGCTGTTAATGGTGTATCTGGTAAAGTTAGTCACTCAGGAAAAACTAGTTTCAGGATATTTTGAGAATGTAGAGTTTCAGAAATATCAGGTTTGGAAATTTAAGGGACACTGCCTTCTGGATGATGGAAACCTCAGGGTATTTTTTAATTTAACTAAAAAATTGGCTAACACACTTATCTTCAAATATATAAATCTGACAAACTTTTTATTGATGCTACTTTTTGCCAACACCTTTCTCTGTAAATGTACTTTTATCCCAAAAGTAGCATTGGCAATACATATGTTGGCGAAAAATGCATCAATCATAAATGTCAGAAACAAAAATTTAACTTATTTAGCCAAGAATTGTTGCCTATTCTTTATCCTTATGAGTGCTTTTTTATTTCCAAATCTCTGATTCTAAAGGTCAGCAAAGACAGTTCAAGGCTTCTTGCTCAAATAGTAGGGTATATACCTCACTGGAAAAATAGATCATTAGTTTGCATAACATTTTTCTGCTTTGGAGTTTTTTAGCTCCTCTTTTTAGGGATATTGTTTAAAAGTTGCAGCTTTGATGGTAAGATGTTACAATGACACTACGTGTGTTGAGTCATCAAAAGTCCTATCAAATGCATTGATTTACCAGAACTCTCCAATGGCAATGCTACTGAGTGGTGTTAAGAAAACAGAAACCTGGTGATCTATTTTTTGTCTATTTTTTCCTGCCAAACCTCTACCTGAATCATTTTAAAATTTTCTAATTTTTTCATGCCCATCCTGTAGTTGCAGCACATTGGGCCTCATCAGCAGGGACTTTTGTTACCTCACTGCTTACTATCATTACCCGTGTCTACTTCAGATTATTTTACTTGCTTTAAAACCCATTATTTTGGACGTAACAAGATTCAAATGCCAAATTAATGCCTCAGTCTAAAAAGTTTTAATTGTATTTTATTGGTCCAAATTTATTGAAAATTTTCAATGCACCATCATTGAAAGCTTATTTTCTTTCAAAACACAGGATCTTCATAGGCCCAGCAAACAAAATGATGAACCTCTGTTTGGACTCTGATGAAATTGAACAACAATAAACTCAAAATTGTTTTCAACCATTTTCAAGCTTTTATTTTTCAATTTTTTGTTATTTTGTATGTTTTCTTTACTGTGGGCTGCAATGCATTTGACAATATTTTTAGCAATGAACAGTACAAAAAGGATTTAAAAATTGGTGATATTGCACAATACAAGTTAATTGGTGAAATTGAACATGATTTTTTTGGCAACACTGAAAATACCCACACCCCTCTGGTCCATTTTTATATTGCTCAATTAAACATCACGTCATTCTGAATTATAATGAGAATATTTTTAATGAGTATTTTTTGGGGTTCGAAAACTTCAATTTTTTAATGTACCAAACATTTTTTTGCAATAATAGTAATTGTTTGTAAATTGTTTGAATTACTGTTGAGTCTTAAAGCCTTACAGTGGCAATAATTTTTGCCTGATTTGTAAAATGCATGAAAAATTGTAGGGCAATGCAATTTTATATAGAAAAATTTCATTTTTTTCTAACATAATTTTTTTTTTGGCCCTGAGATCCCATACTTCCACTCAATGTTTTCATTACTCTACTAATTTTTCCAATATGCATGAGGATTATATATGTTGTCGGCGTAAGACTTGAGATTAGGGCTCAGGCAAGTCAATCATGCCTACAGAACAGGTGTTCACCACATGTTCAGGAAGAGCTACGACTTTGACACTTGACTTATGTCGCTATTTGTCATCCTGTCATATTTTGACAGTTCTGCCATTAGTGCTCCATAAATCACCGTATCTAGGTCAAGGACACTGAGTCATCACTTTCATTTCCGACCAATCAGAGGCGACTCCGATAGGTCGGCATCAGGGCCTATAAAAGGGGGAAGCTCTCCCCCTCTTAAAGATTCGTTCTTTGACTGTCTTAGAGTACCTATCATATGTTAGTGAAGTGATATTGGCAACACTTAGATTAGTTATACTTACGTAAGTTTATTTCCCATCAGTTCAATAAACATTATTCGGGACTCGTGTTGTTTATTTCATAAACACATCTTAGGTATTGTTGTATACGGGTTATCCCGGGGTC
>LR051037.1:5600-17177 GCA_900607525.1 Apocyclops royi
CCCGCCCCCCCCCCCCCCCCCCCCCCCGCCCCCCCCGCCCCGCCCCCTCCTCCCCCCCCGCCCGCCCCCCCTCCCCCCCCACGCGCTCTGTGGGGTTAAGTTCTACTTAGGTGTGGGTTCTTAACAGATATCTTTAAGGTACTATACAACGAATTGAGAATGAGAACATTTTTTGAAAGCGACTTTTTGAAAAGTCGACCACACGACAATGACCTTTTTTTCGAATCTGATAAAAATATGACTTTTTTTAGAATACATCCATCGTGATAAGATAACTTGTTTTACAACATGAAACATCTTTCTTGAAAGAGGACAGACAACTTGCTGTAGGAAAGAAATCAAGACTCGTTGAGACGCTCTGCGTAAAGCGCTATAAACGTTTGTGGAAACAAAGCCTTGAAGCAAATTTAAAGCAATGAAAAGTACATAGTTAATTTATGAAAATAGAGCAAAGGTCATCCACAGCGAAGGAAGCGTATGAAACTTAAGCCTCGGTCACATAACCATTGGGTCAAGTTCACGATACAAGAAGTCTAGGTTGTTGTGCAAATGCAAAGAAGTATTTTTAGTTGTGCAACAGTATAGACTAGAGGTTTCGTGTGCCCGGCCCAGTGGTTATGTAACCGAGGCTTTACAAAGAAACAAAATATGCTAGATAAGGAAAAAATTGTGGAAACTTCTAAAAGTTTTACCTAATTGGACCTCTTTTCTCAAGACAACACTAAAATAAATACCTTGGGAAATCCTCTGCTCTGTAATCTTGGCTATGTGCTCAAAGCACTTTCAAAACCTGAGATACCCACCCAACTTGATCTTAACTTGATTTAAACCTGAGTAAAGATAAGAAAAAAAAATTCATTTAGAAACTTGGACAACAGGACTTTTAGTGAAGAGAAGGTTTCGAGTATTTTTCTTCTCACACCAGACTTATCGTGGAATATCGCTCATGTGACTAGGACGAACTAAGTTCCTGAAGGGCACCCCGTGGCACAGGGTTCTTTTCCGGGGAGATCATTGGATTTGCGATGGCCGGTCGCCATCTTGTCTTTCTTGGGATTCGTAACGAGCGTGCGTTCGCATGTGCCTGAGATTAAAAATTTAAAAATTTGGAGGGAATCCGGTCTAAAACTGAGCATTGGCGCCGCTTGTTAAGTTAGAACATCGAACTTTGCAAGAAAAGGCTGCTGTGTCTTGACTTGACTTGTAAGCTATTTACTGATGTGTAGGTACAAGATAGAACTGTGGGATTTTAGACATCTATGGTTGCAGGATAAGTACCTTGTGATCATGTCTCTTCTGCAAGCTGCATAAGGACACGAAGGACACTGATACGGTTTTTCACCGGTATGGGTTCTTTGATGAGTAGACAGGTGATCAGACCTGGAAAACACCTGGCTGCAGGTGGAACAGGTGTACGGCTTCACACCTGAAAAATATAATGGTGACTATTTTATAGTGCTCTTTAGTTATAAAGTTAATTTAGTTTATTGAACAACTAGCCAAGTTTTTCACCGACTTGACGATAATGCTATTTCTTCATCAGTACTTGCCTGCATTGACCCTGCGTTAAACATATTAGCGGCGGAGCTTTCACCAAGAAAACCAAATCCTTTAATGATTGATTATTTACCTGTGTGGAGTCTCATGTGCCTGGTCAACATGTCGGACCTTGCAAACGTTCGGTTGCAAAGATCACAAATGTGTGGAAGTCGGCTGGTCGCCTCACCTAGTATCGACATTCAAAAATTCGACATTGAATCTTGACACTTAACATTTTTGCTAGACTTGGTAGAACCTTTTATAACTAAGTTTTATCAGAGCGTATGATGCAGCTAAGCTACCCTGTATTGATAGCAAATAAAAATGTGCTCTTTATACTGTAAAACTTTTTTATTGAGTTGTAAACTTTTGAATTGCAATAATGTTGAAACTAAATTGTCTTAATGTTAAGAATCTAGATTTCCTTCCGGTAAATCGAATAGCGCCAGTAAGGCTAGACCAGTTTAACGATGTGAAAAATGTCACTGCTGTATAAAAACTACCTGGCTTAGACGACTTGTGCCGCGACGCCATGTGCTTCGAAAGCCTATCGGCGATACTAAAGCTCTGTAAGAAAAAAGAATCACGAAACCTACACATAAAAAAATATTTTTATTTTATCACCCAAAGCACATTGACATTGGACCTAGCAGCGATACACCATTACAAGTGACAAAATATTTTTTTATTAATCAAAAGCAAAAACTACTGTATTTTTCTGCTTCACACTGTTTCAAATTTAAACGTAGTAGCCTGTGCGGTTTTGAATAAGGAGAAACTTTATCATTATTTACTTATCGCACAATCTTATCTGCTTTCTACTGCATAACAATAATAAAATCGTGAATAATAGAATTTCTTTGATTAGAATTTCGTATTTTGTGATTTCTTACCTGACCACAGACAGGACAGACAAACTCTGAAGTATTCGTTTGGTGCGACGGAGTCAATCCTGTTGATCTAGTTGATCCAGGTTCGTTTCGATTAATTGGGGGCCGCCCGCGTCCACGGTGTTTCTTTGGTTGAGCAGAAACGGACGAAGTTTGGAGTGTGGCTGTGGAAGTCGATGTCTGTAGCCGGCCACTTCGAAGTGACAAATCGAGTGGGGAGTCGTCTGAACTTTGACTTGATGCCGCTAGAGATCTACGATGATATAAATGTAACCTTTAATTCCAACAAAGTTTTTAGAACAATCCTGTCAAAGCCTCTACGATATTTAAGGCTAACTTAAACTTATGAGCTGATATCTTCGTAAGTCCTCTCATCTCTTTGAGATGAGAGAGGTTGGAAATATTGAGAAAACATTGATGTTTTCTCACCATTTCATCTCAAATTTGAGATGAGATGACAAAAGAAGATATCAGCTATGATAAGTACAAGGCTTCAGCCTGAAAACGTTTTTGTTGCCTATTTACATACACATTGCAAAGAAACGAAAAAACGAATTCAGTCACCTTTCAGGTTCTGAGCTCATTCTGAGAACAGTTTGTTGCCAATTTCTTGAGAGATCAAATTGGTGCAGAGCTCGAAGTTCTTCTCTAAGGTGTAGAGATGAGCGAGCCGTATCAGAAGGAATGAGTGGATTGGTTAGACGCGATATAAGAGGGAATGTATTTGGTTGAGTTTCGTTTATAGTTAGATGATGAGAACTGAGAGTCCTTTTCAGATATGGCTGTGAGCTTTTGGTGCCAATTTGGCTGAAAATGAAACGATAAAAAGGAAACTTGAACATGTCACGTTTGGATAAAAGATACAATGGATTTAAAACGAATTTTGTTGTCAAATTTTTAATTTTCTATTTTAATCGAAAGGAAATATCCAAATATTCCAGCGCTTTTCTAAAATTCGCGCGGGAACATGTGATGGTTTTATTTTACGGCATGAGCCGAGTCGGGTTCGAAGACTTGAAATTCGCTGCCCCGAGCTAACAACAGAACCATATTAAATCACACCGAATAGGGAAATTGATTTTTTTTTAAATACCTCGATTGGTAGTCCTGCTCCTTGATCGGAGACAAATAGACGAACGGTGCGTCAGCTGTGAACAGGAGAGGCGTCGACCGCACCTCTCCACTGGAAGTGGTTACCGGAAGTCTGAAATTCCGGTCAGAAGAAAGATTTTGGCCCGGAGCCTTGCTCTCGCGTGAATCTGTTAAACTAATCTTGCCGTGAGGATTGTCTTCGCTGAGCCAAAGGTTGACGACTTTTTTCATGTCCAAGTTTCTGGGCTTGCCTGGCCCGGATTGTTTCAGTGTCTCTGTGCGTTCGGTCCTGCCGAACAATGACGTCACTGGATTCTCTAAGTGTTCATTTTCAAATGGAACTTCTAGCTTTTCATTTTCGTCACAAAACCCGGAGACTTTTTCAAGTTCTGTCGAAAATTTGTCAATGTTCTTCGAGAGTTTATCTAGAACTGCGTTCAGACGTTTCCGCTTCCTTTGATTGCCGTGTTCCGGCTGAAACCGGGCCGATTCGGCCGACACAGCCTCTGCCATTGTGCAGTGACGAGATGTTAGTGACTTCTACGAGAGACAGCATTATCCTCGAAGCAGTCCACTAAAAATCGAAAAAAAGGTGTTATTACTTTTTGTTTAAAACGCTTTGAAAACCATCTCGAACGATACGAAAGTCTTGAATTCTCTGCTACCGCGAAACTGTTGCTCTTTAGTTATTTGGTCTGACTTTTATAGATAAGCAAAGTCTCCCTCGCGATAGAGAAATACTTCTAACGCTCTCTCGAAAACACTTTACAACCTCAATACCTGTTTGAAAATCTCGACTTATGTGAAATAAAATTCTACCTAGCGGTCAACTTTCTTAACTGCTCGCCACTTTAATCTGTAAAGATCGTCATTAAAAATACTTGTCAGACCACTCAATATGTTGAAAACACATCGACTTTTCTTCGCTTAGACTGAGAAATTCAGGCCGTAGGGTTGAGAGACTCTCTCTTAATCAAAGGGGGGGGGTCTTCACTAGAGAGGTTCGAAAAATTAGACAACTTGAAATTAAATCCATTATTTAAATTTACATTGAGAGTTTTAATTTGGTCAATATTTCCAATACTGTTTTGCTGACAATAGAATTAAGCTGGAACTTATAATTATTGGCTAAATCGAACTTCTTAAATCATTTCTTGACATTTCAAGACATTAAAAATACTTAGACCGATCACCTACCAATCCTGCAAGTCTAAGTTAGTTCTGAAACCGTTTGGAAAGGTCAATTGGTGCTGCAAATGAGACCAAAATACAGAGATATTCATTTCATATTTTGGTCACACTGCATTGGTCCCGCATGCAGTGCTTAAACACCCATTCGAATGTTCTCATGAACTAACAAGTGTATGTACACAGTCTTGGTATTAAAAATGTAAAAGACTAACTTCCAAGTTGATGGCAGCTACTATCCTCAAAGTGCACAAAACATTTCTTAGACGTTCGCAGTGATTACACCAGCTTTGTGTTGTTGAACAGGAAACGATTAAGAACCATAACAAGTTTTCGAAAATACGAGATGTTTTTTAAACAAGTAATTCCCAACTAAGTGTCTTTTCTTCAAAAGTTTGAGTACATCGATTAAGTAACAATTGTATTTTCCTTGTGGAGTTCTGAAAAAATTTTTACGCCTTAATCATCTGTACTATGAATGTACAATTATGCTTACACAAATTTTTGGGGTTGAACAACTGATGGACTCAGCAAGCTGTCGCCATTGTTTTTCTAGGAAAAGCTTAGGCCACATATCACTACGAAGGAAGTGCGAAACTAGTGGCCTAGCCCGTTGTATTAATACAATAATTTATTCATAATTGTACAACCGAGTCAGCCTATTGTTTCGTACGGCCGCCGTAGTGGCTATGTGACTGGCTGGGTATTCACAATTTTTTTAACGAAAATCTTACGACATTTCTTAAAAAATATATCTTATCTCTGTTGTTTAAAGCTAATGAATATTGCTGTTTGATATCTAAGATTACCTTGCAAGATTTAAGAATTTTCCTGAGATTTTCGTAAAAATTTTGTGAATACGGCCCCTGAAGCCTAGTAGGTAGGCAAGAACAATTTTTTTTTAAAAAGCTGAAAAAAAATGAAAATGATTTTTTTACAAGATACCTGTTGAGATTATTTGTTTGAGTTTCTTATGACCTCTAGAGGCTGAGTGAAGCCTCGGTCACATAACCATTACGGCGGAAGTACGAATCCAGTGGTCTAGCCTGTTGTACAACTACAAATACTAATTCATATTTGTACAGCAGGCTAGACCTTTGGTTTCACACGGCCGCCGTCGTGGTTAGGTTGGTGACCGTGGCTTAAAAGTCAAGAAAGAAATGCAAAAGATGTTCTTTTCTAAATATTGGTTTATGATTAATTTTGTTGCGTTGTAACTTTGCTACGATTCCCATACTGTCGCAACGGGGGATTGGGGGTAGGTTCGATAATTTGATGATCCAAATCTAAAAACACTTCTCTTAAGATCTTTTTTATGAGTTTGCTCAATTTTGCAATTTCTTTTCTGAATAGGAAATTATGAAACTTTTCTCGTAATGTTCTCTCTAGGATATCCTTCTTTTATAAGATCAACATTTAAAACTCTAATTGGATAATCGGTCGTTCCGTGCCGAAATTGAGACGTGGCTCGTTTTTTGGTTGCATAACGTCGCAATTCACATATTGTCGCAGTGTCAAAATGTCATATTATGTGACCTTGAAGCCCCCGGCAGGCCTTGGTCCGTGCCAATAATGAAGGTTTGGTTAATATAAGTGTTTAAAGTTAAATATTAAACATTTAAAAATTTAATATTTATGACATTTTGGCACTGCAACCATACGGAAAACGTGATAATTTGAAATATGACTGTGCAAACATGTCGTAAGCAAATTTATTTATCGAGGCTTATAGCCTTCATGACGTAAGACCATTTCGAAAATGTGATCAAGAAATGAGGTATCTCAGTTATAGGATATAAAAGCTACCTAGACTGATTTAATTGCATTTTTTTTGCTTTTTCAGTAATGGGACATGCTAGTCGAAATAAACTGTATTGCTCAAGTCAAGCGCGATACAACTAATCTGTCTCATTAGTGTAATAACACAACACACTTCAAAGAAGAATATTTTTAAAATGTTGTTGAAATTAGACACAGTGACGACAATGGAATTATGAATCTAGGTAGGGAACTTAAAGCTAAGACAGTTAAATAGTTAATTTTATATTCCTGCTTTTATGAGTGAGATAACTTAGTCATACATGCACTCATATGAATATCACGAATTTTAATCCATTTTTGTAAAAATTAATTACATACAAGCTGAAAACTTTGCTTAATAAGTATTTAGAAGTTTTGAATGTTAATTTTTAAATTAACTAAAATGATCAAAAATCATTTTTTCCGTTATTGTCATTTCTAGTGAATTTCTATAGCGATTAACTTTTGAGTATATATGTATGTAGAGGAATTTGCTCGAAGTTCAGTGGAATTTTTATGTCATTTGAGCAACATTTAGCTCTTAAAACATTTTGAAAACAGTACATAAGTAATTAACTTTTAAAAACTGTTGATGAGTGGCTTTCTAATTAATATTTACTTGTATAACATTTAAAACGTTTCCGAGCATTTTCCTTTATCTCAAGAGACAAGGAATTTTAAGTTCCGTTGCATAAAATCTCTTAAACTGAAAATGATAGCGAACAATAGAAGATTTATTAGTAAACGTCTTTTCAAGAAAATCAGTGTCTAGAAATTTTCGTAGGTGTAAATGTGTTCGTCATAGCTGAGAACTGTAGTAGATTGCCTAGACGACAACTTGAAAATGTGTGAAGGGAATCTTAATAGGGAAAACAGAGTTATGTCTACATTAAAGAATTTAAGGATTGTCAGCATTTCAGTGACATTGCAATATTCGCCTGCTATCCATTACAGAGTGATTTACAATAACTTTGAATTTCTATTAAGAACAGTTTGGAATTCATTTCCACAAACAATTAAAAGTATGAAAATTATTGTAATCGTCTTTGAGTCTCATCCAAGGTTGGAGTAGAGGATTCACAGGTCGGGAGTGCCACAATGGTCATCAAAATTTCACCAATGTCCCATCAAAACAATGAAATCCAGTTAGATTTGAGTAAATTCCACCAGATTTGGCAACATTAGTTATTTAACTGCAATGCTTTCAAAGAACCTTTAAAATTCTCACAGATACTTTTATCAATTCGTGAAATTTTTATTCGCTCATATTCAATCTGTTCTACAGCCCCCCCCCCCAAATATCTTATCCCGTGTGTCATGTGTGGGGGAGGTGACTCGAGCTACCTGGATACCTGTGCATTGACACAAGAACAAGTGGCCGCTAAAGTAGGTAACAAAAAACATATCGCATTTCACTAAAAGACAAGAAAGATAAGTTATAAATACATAGGAAAAAAAACAGAAACGTAACGATGACTTTTATAGAAAGACAGACAGAGTGAAATGGCAAAGAGAAATAGAAGGTATCTGTCAAAGTTTTTTTCCCCCTCCTCACCTGTCAGTGAAATTTTTTTTTCAATTTCGGGTTTTCTCAAACATCGTGGAACGTTTTGTGAAAGTCTTTCATTAAGGACAGTTTCAAAAAATATCTTAAGAAAAATTTAAGAAAATTCTTACATCTTGCAAAACTATAATTGAGATCTTATAAATACAGTGATTAAATCTAATAAAATAAGATAAAAAATTAAAGGACCGCATTCACAAAAGTTCTCACGAAAATCTTACGAATTTTCTTTTTATTGGCTTATGACAAGCTGGACAACCCACTGAAAAGTGAGGAAATTTAGTGAGAATTTTTTGAGAATACCCACTTCGTTATCTAGTGACGAAGTAAATTGTCTTAAGTCAGTATTGTTTCAACATTAGATATCGAAGATAGCTATGAAATCTTTTATAAAATTCTTAAGAAATAAAAGGTTTTAGATTTCATTTCAATTATGAACTATGGAACTCCAAAATTTGAGGTATGTGACAGAAGGAATTCAGAATGTAGGTATATATCTCAAGTTTGTTTTTCTAAATCAGCTTATTAGTGTTTAACTTAAATATCTAAAAAACTAATCTTTATATAAACAATGATGAAATTAGTGTGGTTTGACCTCTGAGGTCTAAAGTTAGGGTAATTAGATTGAGATCTTTCAAGTAGGTAAGAGAAAAAAGAAGTCTGTGAAAAAAAAATCTGAAAGCAAATCACAAATCTTAAATACTTTTTACACGACTTGGTGATGAATTCACCGAAAAGTTTAGATTTGTCGAAAGAGATTTTCATTTGCCTTGAAAGTTGATAAATTATCAAACTATTATTTAACTATGAACTGTACTTAAGAAAGACACTTTATGTAAAGATATTAATTAGCGACTTTCATAATTTTATTTAATGGATCAACGGCTGGATCTCTTGTTAACGCATAGTCAATTGCGTAATAGCAAAAAAAATTACTTAAACATTCCAACTTGATAGCTTAGTAGGTAGCCATTTTACAACGTGGATACATAACGACGAGAAAGCAGAAAAACTGATCAATTTTTTTTTCAAGAAAGAAAAAAAAGGTTGCAAAATTTTTCGACCAAAACTTTCTTTTTCTCTCTTTTTTAAAAAAAGAAAAACGAGTGGGCGGACAAGAGTGGCAAACAAAGACAGAATATAAATTTTGATGTAAACACAGATAAAAAGAAAATAAATTTCGCGCAAAAAAGTTGTAAAAATACCTGGACAGATTGAACTTAAGCAATCATGCATAACATATTCCTCGAGGATTTTTTTTGTCACAGATTCTTTCACTAGTTTAAGTCTTTATCCAGATAAAAAGTTTTATTCTATTTTGCGATTTATAACCCTTAACAACTTTTTAAGGGGGTTGGGGGTTAAAGGGGGGGTTGAGTGGCTTAACGCAGTACACTAAATATAGACATAGAACTATTAGTAAGCTTAGAAACTAGCAAAACTTGGACTCAAATGCGCATAAGTTTTTTCAGCTTTCTTAAAGAAATTATCAAGCCATCACAATTTCTAAATTGTTGTAGGTGTCATATAGGGAGTCCTGGTACCCACGGCAGGGCTAGAGTCCACAAGAATTTATTTTTCTCAACTTCTAAGTAAGTAAAGATGAGTTGAAGAAGTAATTGATGTTTTGCCGTGATGGATCAACTTAGAAAACTGTTTGTTATGACAAGAAAAAAAAATGTTTCAAAATGTAACGAACACGTATTCACTTGAAAACGCAATTGACACACGAATGGTAATTCGAAGCGAAATGTGTCTCAAATTTTTATCAAACTGTTTTCGACAGTAGGTAGTCCGTTTACAGAGAGCTTCTGAAGTTTTGATTGTAAACTAACTATTTTTGAGTTGTAGCCACGAATAATTGTCACTATTCACGAGTTTTGAATTCTATGTAAAGGTAGGTCATTCTGAGTAACCTAATCTACTCTAAAAAGGGTTTTGCGCAATAGTCAATTGGACTTTTTCAATTTCAATGATAGGATATTTAGGAAATGCAACAATTTGAAACCGTCTCAAACCTGTACAACTAAGTTGATATTGGAACTTTACTTAGAAATCAGTGTTGCCAGATGTGCTTAAAAAACCACCAAACTCGAACAAAATATCTCCTATCTCCATTTAGTCTCAATAACTCATAGACGCAAGAATGAGCAAAGGATAGAAAAACAATTTTTAACTGTTTCGAAACTAAATCAAGAAAATCCACGTTACAAGCTAGACCACTTTATTAAAAAATCTTTTTTTTTATTTCTTACTCTTAACCCTTTTCATATTGGAATCAAGCATTAAGTTGTTAAAAAATATTTGTCGAAGTTAGAAATTAAACATTTCTGTTCAGAAAACTGGTCGAGTTTTTCTTGTAAAGTCATTTTTACGATTCTATAAAATCGACTCTTTCTTCCACGATCTCAAGATGTACCTAGGTTTTGTTTCATTCTTCAAATTAGAGTACACACGTTCTGAAAGTAATCTTTCTTTCTTGGATATGATTTTCAATATAAATTTTACAATGAGGAGATTTCAGATTATCGCATTTCCCAAAATATTGCAGGATCATTGTAGTCCACTCACATTTTGTATACGGGGGTATTGTTACCCCCGGGCAGGGTTACGAGCCGATGTCAAGCTGGGTTTGGGCTAGACCCCTAATATACCTAAGGTAACATCAGATTCATTTATTTTAAGAATTCAACTCTTAAATTCATAATCAGGACCACTTTAGACCTTGGGAAGAGCGATAGAATGAATTCGGGCCGATCCAATACAAGCAATCCACTAAACGATGGAATTCACCGAAATGGAATCTTTTACATTTGATCCTATATTTGTTATTTTTTTTGTGACATACGCTCGGCATTAAACTTCGTTCCTGAGAAATTCTTTGAATCGAAAATTATTTCGTACCGACATTTGAGAAACGCGGACTTTTACTGAAGTGTCAATTGTAATTTAGTTAAACTACATTTCACCCCTTTTTAACAGAAAAGAATTTCGGTTAAATATTCAAAATAGGTAAATTAAATTAAAACACTAAAATAGAGAAAACTGAAAAAATAGTCTTAATTGTAAGAGATTTAGTCACACTTTGCGTGAAAAATGTCTTAAAATACTTTTAAGAATCTAACATTTAAAAATGAATTTTCTTTTAGATATAAAAAACTCTGAAGCAAATATGATTCACTGAAAATTCCGTGACCGATTCTGAATTTGTCGAGTCCTAGACTCCTATTAGAGAGATAAGAATTTACTTGAAACCACGTTTTATAAAAAGTTCATCAGATACCTACACACTGGTTGTGATGCATCGAACACTTTCAAATAGATTCCATCTTAACATTTGATATCAGATATCACCTCTCATAAACCCTGTGACCATTTTATAAATCATTCCTAATAAAATAACAATTTGAAAAATCTTACTTTTTAGTTGTGGCACTGATGACGACATTCCTTTTTTGCAACGCGAGATACTTTTTGTGAGCAGTCGTTTTCTTCAAACCAGTT
>LR051038.1:10008-25439 GCA_900607525.1 Apocyclops royi
CCTGAAATTGGTTGTGAATTTTAACACCATTTGGAATAGTTACCAATTGCATTTAATATGTGACTAAATCTACCTAATAGCTAAAGAACTTTGTAGAAAAATACAGGGCACTGTGTTGTTCACTTTTTGGTGATATTTTGATGACCTTGCTGGCAACGTTGGTCGTAATGCAAGCTTCTACTTTTCACTATTAGCGACGAAACGAGAAAGCAAGCAATCAGTATCGAAACCGCTGAGACCATCGAGGTTGGGGACGCACAAGAGCTTGACCTCAGGAATGGTTTCGAACCCATTGAAGACAACGGACTTGGCGAGGCCCAAGATTACAAAGTCGTTTGTTGTAAGTTCCCAGAAATTCTAACATTTGGCTCCTGTGACCGTATTCATAAAAGTTGCTATGACAACGTTAAGAAAATTTCTAAATCTAGATCATTTCAGCCATCTAACAGCCATATTCATTTAGCTTCAGAAAACATAGATTAGAGAAAAATTTTAAGAAATGTCGTAAGATTTTCATAAGAAATTTTGTGAATGCCCACCCTGAAATCAAAATTTCATATCTTGTTTAATCCTACCCTAGAATGTTTATTTCTTTTAACAAGTTTTAGAATATCACCTTAACACTTTAGACTAAAAGCCGACAAGTGTCTCCTGACTAAGTCAGCATATTGTCAGTGGTGCTTAAAATATAATGCACACAAAAATTTCCCCTAATGCAAAATGAAGTTTTGGAGCGTCAGTTCATGGCACGTTAATATACCTACCAAAAAAATACAATTCCAAAAAATAACGCAAAACATTGTTACGCACTAATCATCGATTTGTGGCAACGCCACTGACATATATACCGAACAAGGTTTCTTCAATCCACAACTACTCGATTTTCTTTTTCCAGATTTCACCAACTGGGCTAATTATCGGCCCAACAACGGAAAATTCCTCCCTGAGGACATTGACCCCAGCCTTTGTACACACATCGTCTACGGATTCGCTGTTCTCAACCCACAGACACTTCTCATCAAAACTCATGATTCATGGGTAGATATTGACCAAGGTATTTTCAGATTGTTCCTTTTTTATTTCAAAGATATGTTGATATTAGTAGCAAGATTCAATACCAATTAGTTTGATCAAAAAAATTGCGATGGTTTTTAACAATTTAGCAGATGTAGACGGTTCCATTAAAAATTTCTTAATATCTGGTAGAGTTTTTCAAGCGAGTGACCAGCTTCAAATCAGGAAAGCGCAAAGTCCTCCTCGCCCTTGGCGGTTGGAACGACTCACAGGGTAACAAATACTCCAGACTGGTGTCTGACCCGGAGGCGAGGAAGAAGTTTGTCGACAATGCCGTTGAATTTCTCAAGAAGTACGACTTCGATGGGCTCGACCTCGACTGGGAATATCCTAAATGCTGGCAGGTTGGTAAACAAAATTACGATCGTATGATACCACTAAGCTGTCCCACTTCAATAAAGAAGCTAGATTTCCATTACTTTTATATTGGCACAGCTTTTAAATGGTGCACGTAACGTGGATTTTCCCGTGAAATAACTTTTATAACATTGACTACTGGTCTGGCACTTCGGGAAAGAAACGTTTAAAGTTTTGTTCAACTGTTTACAAAAATAAAATTTTTTTTTCAAATTGAGACAGTTAAACATTGCAACAAAACGGACATTGCGACCATTTGAAATGTGACTCCTAAAATTCGGATTTACTATTTGACCAATAGGTTGACTGTGGTGCTGGCCCTTCTTCAGACAAGGCAAACTTTGCATCGTGGGTCAAAGAACTCAGCTCGGCATTTAAGAAAGAAGGACTTCTTTTAACTGCCGCGGTATCTCCGTCAGCCAAGGTGGTTGCAGAGGCGTACGATATCCCCGCGTTGTCTCAGTACCTTGACTACATCTCTGTCATGACTTATGACTACCACGGGCAGTGGGACAAGATGACGGGACACGTCGCCCCCATGAAAGAGCATCCTGATGATAATGACAAAACTTTCAATGTAGTACGTACTTTTTGAAATCACTTTTTTAATGAGTTTTCCTAGACTTTTGAAAACACTAAATCATTCATTCTAAATAAGTTTTAAAGACTGAACGTCAAATAATTTCTTTTCAATAGGAGTACACTGTGAAATATTGGCTGGACGGAGGTCTCGACAAGAAAAAACTCATACTCGGATTCCCCCTCTACGGTCAGAGCTTCACATTGGCTGACGCTTCCAAGAACGGCCTCAACTCGCCTTCCTACGGTGGTGGCGAGGCGGGCAAGTTCACGAGAGCGAGGGGATTCCTTGCCTACTACGAGGTACTAAAGAACCCTCGAATATATAAAAGATGAACTCATTTGAATGATGTGCAAATAAAAAAATCTTGTTTCAACCATCTAGATTTGTGAGAAAGTTCGATTGGGTGGCTGGACTGTGGTACGCGATTCCGAGAATCGCATGGGACCGTACGCGTATCGAGGAAATCAGGTATCAATGTTATGATACGAGTAAGCTACCCCAAAATAGTAAAAAGCAGCTAATGTCGATGTCAAATATACACTGAGATTTTATGGACAAGTGCATTTATAAAGCAAAATTTTCTTTGTCACGTAACTGGTCTAGCTGTCAAAGTTAGGTTAAGATCGGTTTAGACGCTGATAGAGCAAAGGCCAGTTGTGCCAGATTTGGTGGAATTCCTTAAAATCAAAATACCGCACTTCTGAAAAATTTCAATTGGTAATGCAATATTTTGTTATAGTTTTGGTGGAATTTAAAAACCGTTTCCGGCAACATTGCTTGACACTCTTTCAGTGGGTAAGCTTCGACGATTTGGACACCGTGCAACTGAAGGTGGACTTCTTGAAGGAGCAGGGGCTCGGCGGTGCCATGGTCTGGGCCTTAGACCTCGACGATTTCAAGGGGACGTTCTGTAACACCGGCGACACTTACCCACTCCTTCGCACCATCAACAGGGGCCTTGGTCGACTCGCACCCGGAAAGTCAAACATTCATCAGCATCTATTAGAAACAGTCTCGCAAAATGAACTTCCATACTTTTACTCAAGGTTCGTCAGCATTAAAATGGGCTTCGTCAGCATTATAGTTATAAAAGTTGCAAAAATCCACGTTACAACTGAAAAGCTAGACAAGTTCTAAAATAACAATTCTGTTGCTATTTACTGAAGTGGGATTGCTTAGTCGTATCATACGACCGTAACAAATGTTGAAAAAATGGATCTTTTTACTTCACTACCTGTAGTCAATATTATAAACGAATTACGATCGTATTATACGAGCTATGATTGAAAAGCTGGACCGTTTTATAAGTAACCAAAATTTTTGTTTTTTAATGAAGTGGGACAACTTAGTCGTAAAATACGATCGTAATTTTTTATAACATTGAATGGGGCTTTGAGTATTTTGGTGGAATTATAGTGAGTCTTCTGGCAGGATTGCTTTTTAGATGTCGGTATTCTTTTTAAGTTTTCGTTGTCCATGTTTTATATAAATCTTGAATTTTTGCTCAGAAAATGTTTAAAACTTACATTTTCGACATTTCTCAATCATCTGTAACTATGAAAAATTCTTCTTTTTATGTGATTTGATTCCAGTCCACAATCTTAATCCACGTTTTGAATGTTAAATTGATTTAATTGATTGGTTCCAGCTTACCAGCCAGCCCGTACGCCATTGGCTGTAGTGGCGGCTTTGCGTCACACGAAAGTGATTGTGGCAGATACTACCAGTGCGGCAGCCAAGGTGTCTTTGAAGAGCGCAACTGTGCCAGCGGACTTCATTGGAATCAGGTGCAAATTAAGTTTTAAGTCTAGATGCTTTGATGCATAAAATCTTTTTTTTTCGTAGTAGTGTTACGGCCTATTCTTTAACAAATATTTGAAATGATTTGGCTGCATTATGGGAAAACTTTGAAAATTTGCATGCATTACATAAATATCATTTTTATTCTGAGTTGACAGACTTTGTATGACCTGCTGGTAATATTCATAGCGCCAACGAGTAAGCTATAACTAGTGCTGCCAGAAATGTATGAAAATTCCACCAGACACTAAGGAGAATTTGTGTCATTTACCTAAAGTCGCCTTTGACAAAAGAAATTAAATTTTCTGTTTTTTTTTGGAATTTCACCAAGCCTGGCAATCCTGATGTTGACATTTCTAATACTTATCGCTATTGATGATTTAATAATCTCAGGAAAAAAGTATTTGCGATTGGCCCGAGTCGGCCGGATGTCAGCCGACGGGTGAAGCGCCAGCCGGGCCCGTTGCCACAACAGAGGCAACGCCGTGGACTCCTGCTCCGGTCTCACCCGTTGAAAACGAGGTTGAGGACGCAACTCCTCCTCCTGATGCTAGCGTTCAGGAAACCGGAAAACGCGTTGTTTGCTGTAAGCTGTTGCATTAACCAAAAGAAAAAAAATATTTATTTAGTACAAACTAAATAAGCTAACTCTTTTAGATTTTACAAATTGGTCTTGGTATCGTCCCGGAACTGGAAAGTTTCAACCGGATGACATCGATGCCAGCCTCTGCACCCATATCAACTACGGCTTCGTAGTGCTCGACCCCAACCAACTGGTCATCAAAACCCACGATTCCTGGGCCGATTTGGACAACAAATTTTATGAACGCGTAAGTGATCAACATTTATCTTGCTGTTTTAAGAGGAAAAAATGTTTTTAATTATTAAATGCTCAAGGTTTACGAACATATCATACACCTGTTTTTAACCCAGTGTCTAACTAATTATTTTAGTTGAGTGATGAATGAATGATTTAATGAACCATTAATGTAATAAATACAAATTATCAAGGGTAACAATTTCACAAACAGACAAACATTTTTTAAAGAAAGAAAACTGTCTTGACATGCCGCCATTTTTCCATGAACCCTGGCAACTCCTTGCTCAGATGAAATTCTCACTTAAAATTAGTTTCGCGCAGTTTCGTTCAAACATTGAGTTAATCATTGATTATTTATTTAACTGCCAGTATTTCCTGCCACAGGTGTCCGCCTTGAAGAGCAAGGGTCCGAAGGTTTTAGTGGCCATTGGAGGTTGGAATGATTCAGAAGGCAGCAAGTACAGTCGACTTGTCAATGATGCCAGCGCAAGGCAAAGATTTGTGACCAATGCTCTCGAATTCATCGAAAGATTCAAGTTTGACGGACTCGATTTGGATTGGGAATATCCGGTTTGCTGGCAGGTGAGACAATATTCACACATTAAAATATTTTCAATTTTTTTCTACACAAATAATGTTACTGCCCAGTGCTGCTAGATCCAGAGAATTTCCCCAAAATTAAGACTAAAATGGGTACACTTTATACTTCATCCGCTTATATGTTCAGTTTTTGATATTTTTTCATAACATTTCTGGCAATACTGATCACTGCCCCAGATAATAAATGTGTGATGTTTTTTTCCACCAAATCAGCTTAATGAAAGCTCCTTGTGTTAAATTGCATTTGGATATGAAAATTTTAAAAAGAGCTCGCAATTACATACATTATTATCATTTATACAACCTTTTGTTACAATGATAGATAACCCGAAATCTTCGTGAGTCGTCTCATCTCAAAGACGAGACAAAGATATCAGCTAACATCATTTGCAGGTTGACTGCAAGCAAGGCCCAAAGTCTGACAAGGATGGCTTCTCTGCTCTGGTGCGTGAGCTAGGTGCAGCCTTTAAACCCAAAGGCCTTCTCCTCACTGCTGCAGTGTCACCAAGCTACAAGGTCATTGATGAAGGATATGATGTTCCCGTGTTAAATGAATACCTTGACCACATCAATGTGATGAGTTACGATTACTATGGACACTGGGACAAAAAAACAGGACACGTTTCACCATTGTACAATCACCCAGACGCTGCCACATTCGAATTCGACTCTGTAAGATATTGCACTTTAACATGTATTTCTTTCAGGTCCACTCTCTGGCTTTAGCTTTTGCTCAAACAAAAGTATCTAGAACAAAATAATACCGCTAAAGCCTCGGTCACATAACCACTACGACGATCGTACGAAATTATAAGCAAAGCTCATTGATCAAAAATGAAGGGTATGTACTTATATTCATACAACAGGATTGACCATGGTTTCGTAAGGCCGTCGTAGTGGTTTTGTGACCACGGCTTAAGTATTAAAGGTTTTTTTGTCAATCAGACAACCCATTTCATTTTGAACAGAACTTTACGATGAACTACTGGATGCAAAAGGGTGCGGACAAGAGCAAGTTGGTCATGGGCATGCCAATGTATGGACAGGCCTTCAGCTTGAACAGCCCGACACCCAATGGGCTCGGAGTTCCAGCTGGAAAAGGTCTTGCCGGCGAATTCACGAGGCAGGCAGGATTCATTGCGTATTACGAGGTACTAAAAAGTTTGTTCAAATAAATGAAAAAATAGTTTCTATCTAAAGCTGTCTAACTTATTTAGGTACCTTGATGTAATTTCCCGTTATATAAGATCTTTTTAATCTGTAAATGATAATGATATTTCTATTAAGCTGTATATATATATGTAGGCGCTCAATCTGGCAAGTACCCTGATATACCCTTGGTTGTGAGACTAAGGTTCTGAGTACGAGTGAGACCCCGAGATAATGACTCAGTGTCCCTGACCTAGATACGCTGATTTATGGAGCGTTAATGGCAAAGCTGTCAAAATATGACAGCATGACATATAGCCTCATAAGTCAAGTGTCAAAAGTCGTAGCCCCTCTGGAACATGTGGTGAACACTTGTTCCACAAGTGTGATTGACTTGTCTGAGCCCTAATCTCAAGTCTTCCAACTACTACATATATAGTATAATTAGATAGCTTGTTTTTCAAAAATAATGTTTAAAAGTGACTAAAAATACGTATGAATGAAAAAGGCATTTTCTTAACATAAGATACGAATCGTGACCTCATTGCTTTTGGAAAAGAAAAATATATGTATTGATACAACTGTCTAGCTTTTTTTATCTTCGGAAAGCAAGTTTTCTGTCAAAAACTTCAGATCTGCAGTAAACTCAAGAATGATGGGTGGCAGCTAACCCGTGATGACTCCCAACCGGAACGGATGGGTCCTTACGCTACCAAGGGTCTTCAGTGGGTCGGATTCGACGACTCGAAGATGATTCGGCAGAAGTCCGAATACGTCCGGGATCAGGGCTTCGGCGGGGCCATGATCTGGGCATTGGACTTGGACGACTTCGCCAACGTTTGCGGCTGTGAGAACTACCCCCTCTTGAGAACGATCAACCGCGTTCTTCGAAACTACAGCCTTCCAGACCCTGGGTGTGACCTCCAGCAGACAGCGGCTACGGTGAGAAGCAACGAGGACGACTTTGTACCGAGTCGTCCCGTGTACACGTTACCTTGGACTGTCAACGTGCCGCAGTTGACGCCATTCTCAAATATCTACTTCCCGCACCTTAGAACCGTCGTTTATTAGGAGAATGTCATCTTAGTGTAAAATTAATCTGAATGAATCATCATACTTAAGATCTCTAAGACACACGTTAGCTCATGACGTAGGCATTCCTGTGACATCATTACTAAATACCTAATTCAACAATCTGAACGTGAATCATCGGCCTACATTCATTCTTGATTCGTGAAGTCACAGTTAAATCGGTGTGAGGGTTTTCTTTTGTAATCAAATAAGCATCAAGGTTGTTCGTCAGCTGCTTATGACACATAAATCAAACATTTTAGAAATTTAAGTTGTCGAGCATAAACATGAGGTGGTGGATATGTAAAGATTGTGTGAAATAAATCTTAATGGATCAAATTTTTATTTTAAACTAAACAACTTTGTCGAAAACACCCCTTAATGCGTCATTATTGGCTGATTAAGCGACTAAAAGATTTTTAGAATGAAAATATAAAAATACTTGCATCGGTAATTGACCTATCCAATTGTATAACGATTTAATTTTCAAAAATTCATACAATTCTAGAATGTGAATTTTTCTTTGACTAGTGGGCTTAAAAAATTGAAACCAGTTGTGCAACAGATGGTGAAATTGTCTTAATTCAAAAAAAATTATGTATTGATGTAAAAAAGATGTATTAAATACCATTTTCTTGAAATTTTGGAGACATTTCCTTTCAGACAGCACTGATCAAAACAAACAAAATTCAATTCAATAATTTCGATTCTTCTAAACTTTTGTCTCTTTCAAAGAAACGTTCACACCGAAGCAATCACGCATGAGCATTAACAAAGACTTTGTAGATTTCTGATTCGCAAATATCACTCATTCAGAAGTTTTCCAAGTAGAATTGGGATGATACAAGTTACAAGGTAGACATTGAAATGATTCCTCAACGAGGAGTCGAACTCGTTCGGCATTCGCATGTGAGCGAGCCAACGGGAAAATTTTGAAACCGTCACGAACGAGCCACCCTAATGGGAGTCGAAAACATTATCATGATTTATCGAAAACGAATTTGTTGTTGCTAAGAACAAATTTACACCTTACTCCATGAAGGTTTTAACTGAAAAACAGGCTTTCAATTTTTTTGGCTACTCCGACCCAGCCTGCACCAGAAAATCCTCCGACATTTATATTTGTTAAGATTTTAGATCGGAGTTTAATGGAATTTATTTCTAACAAATCTAACATCTATGCAACGAGAGGTTTAATAGCTAAGCTAATACAGGGAAATGCTGACATTTCACGGGCCAAAAGCTGATATTTTTGTAGATCATCTCATCCTCAAATTGATAAGAGATGTTGGAAATATTGAGAAAACATTGACGTTTTCTCACCATCTAGGACTTAAGATGAGAAGACTTACGAAGATATCAACCATTGTTATAAAGGGGATCATGGTGCCCCTGCGAGGGAAAGTGACCACACCCACAATACAGGGTAGGTAAAATTATCTTTGTGTTTTGAGTTAAAGTAACCGTCGAAGATAAAACATGCAATACCTCTCCGTTTTGGCAACCTCCCTTGAATGTCAGTACTCCAATGAGTTTATTGTTACACACCAGCGGTCCCCCGTCATCGTAAATGCAAAAATTATTCTGAAAAAAAATTGTGGAGATACAATTTTTCAATTTTGAAAATTTTTTGCTGATATGAAGCAGGCTCCATTTTATACAACCCTAATTTCTGTTCCTGCAATTAGTTTTGGTAGATTATTTTTCGGGAAAGCTCACGTTTCCAGCGAATAGCTAAATAGATTTTTAAAAATTGCCTTTTTATCAAAGTGAATGAACTTTTTCAAATTTAAAACTTCTCACCTGCGTTGCCGACATGTTTTCACAAGTGGCGTCTTCGCAGGTAAGAAATTGGTCTTCTTTTCTTCTATAAACTTTGATATCTGTATACATAATATGCTGAAACCTTGACGATGGACTCGCGAGTCGCTGAAAAAGCGTTAATTAGCTTAGACCATAACAGAAGAAAATGTTCATATTTTACTTACAACTGTATGAAGGAGTGGCGGGCGAATATTTTTTCGGTCCAGGTCAGGACCAGAATAACTTAGGAGGTTCTCGGTGCTTTGGAGTATTTTCTTATTCTTCTATCAAGCTCGAACGGTTTTTTTCACCCGAGCCTATCCCTATTTTAATCTGGGGTTATAATTACTATGAGAGACGCCTATTCAAGGCAGGGAACCTTAATTACCTTGACAACAAGGTCGTGAGGTGTTCCCCAAGCAAGGACCTGACATTGAACACCGACTTCAGGTTGAGTGACTTCCGGAAAGTCATCATCTGTCTCGATCACTGCCACACTTTCGTCACTCATGTCCAGCGGTCGGTCCAGCAACAACACGCAGACATCATGACGGGTGATCAGTTCTCCGAGAGGATTCATAATTTCATTGAAAGTCTGTCCGCCAATATCGATTAAATGTTCTCTATAAGCCGACTCCAGTTTTACTCGCATTTTTTCGTTGAAACGTCTTGAATCAGATTGGATTTTTGTTGAAATATTTCGCCGCTGGGCTGAATAATTTTCGGCGAATCGATACCTCCTGTGTCCGGTCGATATTTGAGCGTCATCAAATCGCAAATCGAATTTTTGACAGCAACTCTTTGACGTCAAAATCGCATCGCTTTGATAAATTGAACCACTACAAATATGGTCGCCATTTTTTCGAATAGAAACCTGTGAACAGTTTTGTAAAATTGTGTTGCAAAGAAATAATCTATAATTTCAAAAAAAAATTAATTATATGGGTGATGAAAGTAGTTAATTTAATTTGAGTTATCTACAGATTTCCCCTTTTAAAAGGCTTGGTTTCAATCTATGTACCAAAAAATTTTGTATCATTTATTTCAACTCCACTTTATGTACATACAATAGTTTGAAGTAACGTATTAAGGGAATTCCACCAGATCTGGCACCACTTCTACCCATCCCTTTGTCCTTTATTTCGTTTTGAAATTTGCTTCTAATGAGGCTCACTGATGATTTAAAACTTACTCGGAAAGGAATCTTTGAAAAATCTCACAAAAATTCAACATTAACTGAAATTTTCGTATCTAAGCTTAAGTCAGATGTCTTAAGACTGCCCTAAGACAGATTTGTGCCAATATTCATAACTGTTTAAAAAGAGATTAACAAGTTGATCCTATAGCCGATGTAAGTCAGATACTGGCTGCATGGTGAAACCTACTTTTCATCCTGAGCCAATCATAAGTCAGATTTCTTAAGAGTTTTTCTTAAGACTCATAAAGCTTAGACAGATGCGAAAATTTCAGCAAATTCTTATCAGTCTACATTTTTTAAACTGATCAAACTTGAAAATCTTATGCAAACTTTCATAATATTTTATTAGTAACTTGATTGTCCTTTTGGTAACCTTTACCTGAAATTTAAATTGTCCATCTATCGTTTCTTGGTAACTAACAGCGTTCAGGGGATCTGAAAGAAATCAATGCTGACAGATTCTAGTGAATTTTGTGAAAAGGTTTAATAATGAGGCCTCTATTATAATTCAAAATTGATGAAAAGAAAACATCGTAGGTCGTACGATTGCCTGCGAAAAGAAATCGCAGAAAGATTGCAAATGTTCACAGTACATTGTGAAGGTACTTTCTTTGTTGCAAAGGTCGTGCAACTGATCAGTGATCAGTTGCACGATTATATGGGGACTGATCGGGAACCTGTAACAGATCACTTGCAACCTCTGCAACTGAAAGCCAGTTATCTGTCAACATCTACCAAGCAACATGCCAAGAGGGAAAAAGATTTTAAAGCCACCTACCCCAAGGGACTCTGAAGCTGATGAGGAAGAACAAGTAATAAGAACAAGGCCTTTGCAACTGATCTGCAACTAGTTGCAGAGGTTGTGCAACTGATCTGAGACTTGTCTAAGATTAGTTCCAAAGGTTGCTGAGAAGTCACTGATCACTTGCAACCTTTGCAACTGATCGGCTAATGCAGAACTTGCAATTGCTGTGAAAACTTTGCAAACTGGCAATCGCAAGCAATCGTACGACTTCCAATCAATTGTGAACCCCACTTTAAAACAAACACAGATACTCATCAAAGATAACATAATTGTTAATTGGTACATGCACTCGGTATTTTATGTTATGAGAAATAAGATTTGTGTACTTACTAGTTTTAATTAAATTAAAATGATTTTCTGTGAAACACTTTCAGAGGACTATAATATTAATAGAATTGCATTGGAACGTTAAGTCAAAAATTTGTCAAGTCACATAATTGTGTCGGTAGCTGAGAGAGGATTTTTTTTCTATGTTCACGAAGGCAGTAGATGGATGAAAAAGAATTTTCAAATATTTTCAAATTTTATCAAATCAAATTGAAAGATAATGTACATACATACTCGAAATGTTTAATCAGAGCAAAAGAATTTCCTGATTTAAGAATGTCAGACCAAATATTTTTCATATCTTAAAAAAAAATACATTTTTGGTATTTTAGAGTGGCTAATACTTTCAGTGTTGACTAAAGGGCTGTTCACAATTGATCGTACGACCTTGGGATTTGGTTAGAATTACATTTGGCAATGATTTGGCAGGGCTGAGATCTTGCATCAGAGTAGTCACTACATGCAGCTGTTTTGTAACCTATATTTGAAAGCTTTGAAAGCTAGCAAAAGCTTGAGACAATCAATAATACACAAGTTGCAACGTCATATGATGAAATGTGAACAAGGCTTAAGTTCATGGCTAAATCCGTGTCAGTGATGAAGATTGATTGATTTTAAATATTTATTTTATGTAGTGTATAGCTTAAAATCCAATTCAATATTTACTCTTTCCCAAACTGACAGATGACCTCCAAACTCCAAAAATTTATCATCAATGGAATTTGATTTTTAATATGAACCAGTCAAAAGGATTGTTCGTCACTGTGATCTACCTGTTTCAACAAGAAATTAAGTGAGAGAAGTCACATAAGCTACTTCACAACTGTATTAACGGTTATTTTAACAGTCAAAAGAGATGTTGATTTCTAAATGTCAATGTTTCCATTCCAATACCATCAGTGTCCCAAAATGATCTGTCGAATATAACTGATTCAAATCTAACCTATCTTATAACGATTGACTATCTTGGGAAGTGCTAACGAGGGGAATAATACTCTACGAACGACATCCTATCAAACTGGTTTAAATTTAGCCTTTAGTAAAATTAATTAGCACTTCCCTGTCTTGGGCATAAGCAAAGCCCATGTCCATGCCGGTTTTGTTTTATATCAATAATTTAGTACTGTATTACAACGTATATAACACCAACCCCATAAAAAAAATTTTTTATTCCAAAATTACATAATTTGAAAAAATAAACAGAACTGTAAAGTAATAGAAGCCATTATACTTTATAGAATAAAAATTCTCTTAAGGAAAAAGTGCTTCCCTTGTATAACACCACCACCCAAAATTGTAGTAAAAATACAATAATTCATTTTGTTAGTAGAAATTAGAAAACGTTTTAAGAAGTGATGTTAGAAAGCATGGCTGAGTGCTAAAAAAATTTTAAATGGTAAAAATCGTGCAGTAGTCTGGAAGTCGATATTGTAGTTTGTCAAATGTTCTAAGTCGAATAATTAGATTCTCATTCTTGCTTTAAAACCTAACTTAACCTAACCTGACCTACTATACCAAGGGATCTAGTTCTACTAGAAGCACCGAATCCTACTAGTATGAGCTTAGCACCTAGAACTGCCACTCGCCCAGAGAATTTTTGACAAGATTTGTTTTTGAGTTGTTTTTTTCATTTCAAGAATGATATCTTGTTATTCGAAAGAAAGAGCATTTGCCGATGTACTCTTTCGACTTTTTGTTGTCCCACTTAAAGATCAATATGACAAGACATTTTAAAATCATTCAAAATATTATTTTTTGGGGGGAGGAACAAAAGGGACTTTCCCTGTCATGTGGACAATATTGATGATGAAATTGAACTATAAAAAGATTTGAGCCGTTAAACAAAAGATATTTTAAAGGACATGTCCTTACAAAAGAAAGACATACTGCTCAAAAAAAGCACCAGCAACATAAACACAGCATTGAATCTTATAACTAGCTCATTAAACTAATTTTTATAGTTGCTATAGATGAAGAAATCTTAGAAATAATAATTGAAAGAAAAGAAAGGTTTTTCTTTACCTGAGGCTAAAATTGCTATGACGAGCATAGTTGATATACACATTCTATTAATTAGTTTCATGACTGAGAGATATTTTCTATAAACTTGGTAAAAGCACAAAAGGGAGATTCACGGACTGAACTTAGTCAAAAATTTATCGTGACATTTATGAGTCATCTCCCTTCTTTTTTGTTATCAAAGCGTTTTCTTATGCATGATAAGCAAAGAGATAAAAACATTCTGTTATGGCTCGCATCGATAAGGCTAGATCGTTGGGCCTAAAAAGGCTTAGATTTTATGAGAGGAAAAAACATTATCTTAGTTAACCTTTAGAATGAGTCACTTTAAAAAAAATCTTAGATATACTTACCCTAATCAAATTACAATTGGGGATTCATTGAACAAGAAAGCAAATATTTGAAAAATAATTTTCAAATTTCTCGATTAAGAGTCAGCATAAATTTCTTGCTCACAGTGATAATAAAGACCGTGGCAACGTCCTATACATTTAGAGTTGAAATATTGTAAAAAAAAAGCCTAATAACAAAATAACACGGTCTGTGGTTTTCCTCATAATCATAAATTTTTCCAGAAAAAAAATATTGACCAATTTTGTAAAAACTTGCCTATTTTCATTCAGAACATGAATTTACCGCAAACAATTTTCAATTAGAATGAAAACAGAACACATAGAAGTAATCGTGGCAAATTTAGAATTATCGCATTTTTCATTCTGTCCCATTGGAAAATTGTCGCGAGAATTCGACCTCACATCTAACCGTTCTGCCGTTCTCGCATGACCAATAACTTTTTTTTTGTCGGGATGGGGGGGGGAGGCGCTAGGGGGTAAGGTGCAAATTTCCTCAAAACTAATCCTTTTAAGCGCAAGACAAAATCTATTTAATCTCGAACTTAAGGTGAAAATAACCGAGAAAAATTTCATGGTTTTTTTTTGAAAGGATTAACTTTTTATTGTCACATACATAAAATGTTATTTTTGGCAACACTGGCTCATGGTAAGTATTATTTTTTTCTTGTAAAAAATCTCGTGTGTTCAATCGCTAGAGATTTTTTAGAAATAAACGTCTTTTTAATAGAAAGACTTAAGCAAATATTGGCTTTGTTATCTAGGTTGCCATTCTTAAAATGTCGTTTCTTTTGGGGGCGTGGTGCAACAAAAACATTTAGGAAACAACCCAACCTAAACTAACCTACCTATATTTGGGTCCAGCTCTTAGTCCTGTCGGGAGCATCAGCCGAGTACCCAGTTTTCAGCAATTAGTTCAGCCAAAACACATTTGAGGCATGATAGGTTGCGCCTGAAAATTTTGGCCGTAATCAACGAGGTTTGGTGAACCTGGCGGTGTAGTAACATCTTGGAATTCATGAAACTAGTTGTGTGCAAGGGCTATTTTTTTCAGGCTCCGGCCTAGTCGGGCCGACCGAAAAAATGCGTTGGCTCTAGCAATCCCCTTTTATATTGATTTAAACTATCTAGGTATTGAAGCAATGTGATTCAGATATTTTCTTTGAAGGAAACTAACCATCTTCTGCTCAATGAACAACTATGACGTCATTTTGTATACTCTAACATTAAACTGTTTTTGAGCTAAAATTTAAACACTAAAAAAAAAAGAAACAAAGAATAATTTTGTCATGATAGCCTAGAAGCATCTGATCTGTAGGGATTGATCGTCTCTCTTCCAAGTTCCCTCTTGATCGAGATAAAACCAGACCGGGCCAGCACGCTCGGGACATCGGTCATTTTTGATGCCGTAAAATGATGCAAGAGCCAGGTACGCTTTATTTTCACCTGAAATGGAATGACGTCACAAGATCGGA
>LR051039.1:5452-26943 GCA_900607525.1 Apocyclops royi
TTTCCAATCCATCCGTCCCCCCCCCCCCCCCCCCCCCCCCACACCCTTTCTTTTAGTGAAATTAGGGTACTGACAAGTTGAAAACTCCTCGGTTTGTCGATGTCCCGCCAAAATTGAGAAAGTTTAGGTTAGGTTAAGCTAGGTTAGGTTACCAAGCAATATAACTTTAGTAGACTAGAGCGTTTGGAAATCATTTTGTCTGCTTTTGTGAATAAATAGAGACAACTTAGCTATTACCAATGGAAAACCAATCTTACGGCGACTAAATCTTTTCATAAAGAGATTTGTATTGGGGTTAAAACACTCGACACATAATTATGAAAATGAAATACAAGACTGCATCTTTCAACCACTGATACCCCCATAGCCTGTCAAAAAAAGGTGTCTTTTCTTACGTAGATGTCGATATTCAATTAAGTCGTTCAATTTTATAAATAACTTTAATGTTATAAAAAAAGATTTTGTGTGTTGAGACCCTAAGATCTAACAGGGCGAGATGGAAAATAAATTGCAAACAAAAGCATTAGCTTATCAAAAGACTACGCTGCATAGTTTCGTTTTCTGAAATTTCTTACTGTGTTGGTAAATATGGTGGAATTCTCTGACGTCAAAAGTATCCACTTTTGTGTCTAAAGGGGACATATATACGTATGTTTAAAGTATTTCTCCGTCGTTTGGCGAAAATTTGATGACAGCGAAAGATAGACAGCATTTAAAACTTTCACTAAAAAGATCTTTTTCTCTTTTTTAATACACCCTGTGAGTACATAGCAGATGTTTCTCCAAAAAGTAATCAGTATGTGTCCTTCCTCGCAATCACGTCTACGGAGGACTTTTTGTTTCTTTATTAGAGACACTTTATTGCCTCTATTCAGCCATCTTGGTACGAGCTTGTTTTCCGCGAAAAAGCACGTTACTACTTAAATGCTTTTATATAATGTAAATATCAGTTACATTTGTAAGCAGTGTTGCCAGATTTGGCGGAATTGTCAAAGACTCACTCTAAAATTTACGTCTGTTTAAAGGGGCTTTAAATAGACATTTAAATATTGTGTTTAGTTTTTGGTAGAATTTTGATGTCATTTCTGGCAACACTGTAATTGTATGTATCGCATCATTTTTGAAGTCTCGAAGTATGAGGCACAAGAAGTGGAGGGTAAGACGATAAGGTCGGTGTGTTAAGAATTCAAATCATAATGTTTTAAAAACTAAAAACTAGATTCATTCAAAAAAAATTTATTCTCGCGGAATTTAATTTTTCTGGTCGACAACACACAAAGTCTTTTCAAAAAATTTCAATCCATTATCTAAATTTACATCTTAAGCCTCGGTCACATAACCATTGGGTCGGACGCACGAAATCTCTAGACTATCCAGTTACATAAATAAAAATGCTTCTTTACATTTTCAAAACTATCTAGACTTATGATTAAGTGACAGAGCTATACCATCAAGGCGAATATTACCAGATGTTTCATTGATTCTGTTACATTTGAGAAAATCGCTCTAGCATTGGTGTTACTTAACCGGCTTGAGCGAGTCATAGCAGCCAATGGCGGACAGATTGAATCATTTAATAACTTGAATCCATAAGCTTGTTTTTGTAAAAAAACAGCATTTAATTCTATGGGCAAATAAAAAAGCTATGAAAATGTAAAGTTTTGTTAACAGAATGTAACAGAATTAATGAAACACCCTGTATTTTGAAAAATATTTTTTTCTTTGGAACACCCTAGACTTGCGGACTTCCGACTGAATAAGATGAATCGTTGCAGATAACGAAGTAAGAGCTCGCAACGAGATATCCTTGTCTGATATCGAGCTTTGATATACATACTTAGAGATTGTTGGTCTTCATAGAAAAGAAATTTGGTGAAATTTTTATTTCAACGATGGGAAAATTTTGTTGCAAAAGTCATTATGGATATTTATAATATGATTGAAAATATTTTAACCTTCAGTACTATATAATAATAAAGATTTAAGTTTCTCGGTACTAGTTTGAAATAAAGAAAGTTAGTACGTATGTTATCATAAGAAAAGTTTTTTTTTCAGAGAGACTTTGTCAGTGGTGAGCCTAAATTATTAACATTTATTTTATTAAAAACTTAAAAATTTTTTTGTATGGGAACATGTATTAAAAATTTATTTAAAAATTCAAAGTGATTTCTTTTTTTAAAAGCATTGATGAAAAAAAATTAAAAATCATTTTCGACATTTAAAAAAATTGAATCTTATTGAAATTCAAATCAATCGCGCGGTTGCCAAATGCTTTAAGATTAATCTTAGTGAAAATATGAGAATTTTATCTTCAAATTCCCGAAAAATTAAAAATTTCTTAAAATTAGTTTTAGAATTATACAGAGTATATCAAATAAATTTAATTTAATATTTTAATATACCGATAGAGAGGGTTCAATCCCAGACTTTTAATCTAACCTTACCTAACCTAACCTCAACACTCATAATTCAATTAATCGCATTTTCCACATTTTTGCAAATAATATCTGGCCCGATAATTTTCTTGGCTCGAATTTAAATTTCAAAAATCTTTCAGCCCGAAATAGTATGAGCTCGATTTTTTTTTAGTCCGTTCCATCTCTACTTTAGGAAAGTCAAATTTCAAATTGTCACATTTCCCATACTGTCGCAATTTAGATTTGTCTGTTGCTAATTTCAAATTTTTAGCATTAGGTCTCCTAGCTTAACCTAGCTTTATCTAGCCGGGGAGACAAGGGACCCCCATTGCACCAAAATGGAAATTTTACATAGCGTCAACATCTGTGAATAGTATTTTATTTAATTTGAAATTTATTCTAGGTACAGTCAAGATTTTCTAAACTGAATTTTAGGAACATCCAAAAAGAGTGTGCCTTATAAAAAATTGTTACAAATTATTAATTATTAATTATTAATGGCAAAATCGCCCGCAGTCAATGTCATAAAAAATTACGATTGTATTTTACAACTAAGTTGTCCCACTTCATTAAAAAGTAAAATTTTATTAAAAACGGTCCAGCTTTTCAATCGTAACGTGGATTTTCGCGTAAAATATCTTTTTATAACATTGACTACAGATAGGAATATACAAAGTTTTTTAAGACATTGAAATCTTGACCTAGTGGCGGGGGCTTGAACCCGAGTCTCTCTACCTCTCAATCAATAGTTGAAAAATAATTCATCCATTTTCTAACATTCATTTCCAATTTCCCCCTTAGGAAAACTTTCATAACATTGAAAGGCGCACATTAAAATTTTCAAAGCTGTGTGAACATATCTACTCAAGTTCTTGTAAAAATCTTATTTTAAAAATCCGAAATTTTAGTCGGTTGTTCACAAGATTTATAAAGTAAAGGTTGGTCACTTAGCCACTTTACCTGAGTGCATACATTGTTGATAATGTCATTACGTGCAAATTTCGAAAGCTTTTTTCTCAAATACAAATGCATTTCTTCAAAATCTTTTCTTCCTATGAACTTGGTGCCACTAATAGTAAAATATCTAAATGAAATTTCAGTGAAAACTTACAATTAAATTTTGTTTAATTACTAACTGTGCGTGATGATGTCATATGAAGATTATCAGAAAATTGGCTAAGTGGTCAACCTTTACTTTATAAATCTGTGTTGTTGGTAAATATTTCACAAGTAAATGAATACTCACTCAGAACTAAAGGTCATCAAAGACATTTTTATTTGATTTTAAAGAATAACTTCTGGTTAGATATCACCCCTCTATGTACTCATTTCATGTCTTTAGGATCAATTAATACCTCTACTTTCTATCTGTAATCCAGTTTCTTTGTTACATCAATGTTTATATATCTTTTTCTGTTTTTTCTTTCGTCCCCTCTTTACATGTGAATGCATTTTTTGGCTACTCAGATAACATCATTGATCTTTTTTATAATGGATTCGCGCAGAGTATCAACATAGATTATGATATTTGCAAAAAAAGAGAAAAAAGAAAATAATTTGTAATAAGCTTTGCAATGATTAATTATTTCTGAAATGTTGTCTGTTGTAGATATTACCCCCAATTGGACAATGGCACTCACCTGGTCAGTGTTGCCAGAAATGTGATTAAAATTTCACCAGAAACAAACAACATGTCTTTTCAGCCTCTGAAGAGTCTTTCTTGAAAACGTTTGAATTTTTGGTGAAATTTTTCTGTATTCCACCCAGTCTGGCAACACTGAGGAAGGTAAACGTCACAGTGGGTATTCACAAAATTTGATATGAAAATCTTACAACATTTCTTACAGAAATCATATTTTCTATGTTGTCTTAAGCTAAATAATTATGGCTGTTAGATATCTAAGATTACATAGTACACTTTAGAAATTTTTTAAAGATTTTCGTAAGAACTTTTGTGAACATGGTCTTTCATAGATTTCTATATACTTCTGATGAGCTTTAAATTAAGAAAAATAATAACCTTTGAATATATTTCAGAGCTAACTAAGAAAATAAAAATTAAAAATTAAAATAAATCAAAAAATGAAATTTCACTTGTCAAGTGTTGCATTAGTCTGTAATGCGGAAAAAAATCATGCAGAGAATCAGACTCTAGCTTATCCCTCAAGAGAAATAAAAAGCAAACGACCCAGCTTTTTTTAAAAAACCCTATTTTTTAACTGATTGGTCAAATTTTCTGATAAAGTATAATTGAGTATTCACCAAAAATTTTTCATGATATTTTAGTTACTCAAACATTTAATTCTTACAAAAATCTACCAGTGTTGCCAGAAATGTCCTCAAAATTCCACCAAATACAGAACAATGCATCGCACGTTCTATCTTGAATCCCCTGTAGACACAAAAGTTTTTAGTTCTAATTTTAAGGAATTCCACCAGATCTGGCAATACTGTCCTAGACCAACTATGTTGCCAGATCTGGGGGAATTCCCCTAAAATTAACATAGTTAACACACATTGAGGGGTTACATTAGAATCAGACTTGAAAGAACTTCCGGCCCACGTTGCCAAATGTTGTGGTCAGTTTCCGGTGTGGATAATAAGCTTTCTACTTTGCTCTAAGTAAAAATTTTATTTTCTGAAAAATTTTCGGACTACATACCTATTTATATCTGAGCAGTTTAATTTAGGCAAATATTAAAAGGGTATATTTTACACCAAGAAGTTAAAATTTCGTCGAAGTTTGGCAATCAGTTCTTGCAACACTTTTGTGACATGTGAATTTTTTTTTCTGTGTCGAATGCGTGATTAAGCCATTCGCATTTTGTCTTAAAGCACATGCTAATATCAGATTCTGTCTCATTTGCTGTGAAACTGTATCAAAGAAAGACAAGGAAAAAGAAGAAAAGAAAGGAAAAAAAACAGATGAAGATGGAGAAAGAAAGAAAGAAAGAAAGAAAGAATGAAATAAGTAAAGTCTAGATGACAGAAAGAGGGCCAAACAAAGAACATCAAAAGGAAGAAAGTATAGGAGACAGAAGAGAGAGAAAAAGAAAGAAAGAGGAACAAAGAAAAGAAAAAAAGGAATAAAGTACAATAGACAGAAAGAGAGAAAAAACATAAAAAATTAAAGAAATATAATTGGACACATAGGGCTAGCAAGAGGCTGAACCCAGATCATGTCTAGGATAGGTTATGGTGTTTTAATGTTAGAAAATGCAAATTTAAAAATTTTAATTAATGATTGTTTTTTTTGTACATCTGTTATAACACCATAGTTGATTTTTCATTTCTGTTATTTGTACCTCTTACGGTAAAACAGAAAAAAAAAACAGAGAGGAATACGAAACGCAGGAATCGCAGATCCCCTTCTAGCCTTTCATACATGTTTAATAATTGCATGCAAAATACCTAGGGGGCGGATAACTGAGTCCGAATGGATAAGTTCGAAAAATGATAAATAATCATAAATTTGTATGACACGTAGGAATCGTTTGATTTCATACCCAGTGGTGTCAGATTTGGTGGAATTTTCAAAATTTAAAATTACATTTTTAGAAATTTCACCATAAATTAAGAATTAACATTTTTAACTTAATTTCATTAATTTCATTAATTATATCAATTCTTGAAATTTTCGTATAAAAAACTTCGAACATCTTTTTCTAAATTTCGAACTCTTTTAACTGTCTCAACCAACTAACATGTTATACGAAAAATCAATCAAGTTAAAGGAATTCTATAAAAAAAATATTTCGCTGTTTGAAAAAGTTACATCGTCGAAATATTTTAATATTACTTACAATGGTTTAGCTTACTGTTTTTTATCATGTATAGTGCTCATATGAGTATAGAGTTCACCTAAATTTTACAATGATTTTTGGTGGAAAAAGAAGTACTTACAAGTATAGCGAGCACACAATACTTCATCATAATTATCTTTGAAAAAAGTAAGCTCTTTACTTGAAATACGGTACTTTTAACATCAGTTTAATTTAAATAATAGAATAGCAGAAAAAAATCTTAATTCAGAGTTTCAGTTTTTCAGGCACAATGATGTGCATATGAAAACCTTAAGTCAGTTTTAACCCTACAAAAATCACATAATTATAATCTCTTGACATTTTGCTGTTAGAGTCAATCTTGAACAATTTAGTTATGAAAAAATCTATGTAAAATGTTGGCTTCTATCTTATATAAGGTTTTTAGAGTTTTTAGATATTTCACTGCATAGTGTTTATATAATAATATTATAAAATCATTTGTTGCACATTAAAGTTCTAAAATTGTTTTTCTCTGTTGTAAGTAAATCTTTCATTTTGTATCAAAATTGTCTTTTGGTTATTTCAGGTCAAAAATTTTGGTAACCCTGATTTTTGGAACAATGGAATGATGCCTGAGCATTACAAGAAGAAATGATCAAGTTCAGAATTTCACCAAAGAAATCTTCTTATAATAAAAACTCCTTAGCTTATTAAAAAGATAAAAGAAGAGTGAAAATTACATCTAGAAAGCAAAAGATGGAAACTCAAACCCTTGATGTCAAAAACCAGTCAAAGATCTTGAAGCAACTCTGAAGAACCCTTAAAATGTGGATTCGAACTCTGATTCTGTTTTTGGTAACTAGAAATAACTTGATTTTTGTGTGGAACTTTTTATCTCTGTCGTTGTGTGTGCATTTCGAAACTTTAAAAAGTGATTTCAGCGGGCTTCCCCCACCCTGCAACCGTAACCCTAACCTTACCTAAACATTCCATTAAGTACAAGTGTCAATCTTAAGGTTCATTGTCATGGACTCAAAATCGTTGCATAAAACGTCTGCAACAACAACTGAGATAGAAAAATTCCTAGTAAAATCGTTGTCGCATCTGTTTTACGCAGTGGTTTTCAGTCTGTGACAACTCACCTTTAAGGGCTGTTCACATTTGATCGTAGGACCTTGCGACTTGGTTAGAAACACACTTTACAATGGTTTGGCAAGGCTGTGAACTTGCCTTAGAGTAGTCAGTGCATGAAACTATTTTTTAACCTATATTTGAAAACTAGCAAAAGCTTCAGACAATCAATTGCACAGAAGTTGCAAAGTCGTACGATCAAATGTGAACAAGGCTTTAGTCTGTTTCGAATTAAACCCCTAGATCTATTTTCTCTATAGATGCTTCTGAGGTCTATACAGTCTGAGTCACCAGCCTATGTTTTAAACGAATATAACCAGCTCGTGACTTCGTCATCACTACTATGGGTAAGCTAATTTGTCTGTTAATTCATGATTTTTTTCCTAGAGAAAAATTACCTAAATTAGTGAATTTCACGTAGGGTAATTTACTCCTTTGAAAAATCTCTTATTATAATCTATAAAAGCATGTTTTTTTAAATTGTTAATTTTCAAACTATATTTAAGACTAGGCTTAAAAGATTTAATTTTAGACATTTAGAACACGCCCCCTCGAAAAAAATGAAAGCGTAAGAGTTTATTAACGCAGGTGAAATCAAATGACGGTAATGTTCCGACGTACGCTGTCGAAGGTGGGAAAAATGGCTCGCAGACATTGTTTATATGTCGAGCCACAGATGTCATAGGTCAGCTTGACACATCAGGTATCAACCATAGATATATAGACACTTAATTTGTTTTTATCATAGACATACCTAAACCGCACACACCTGTTAGTTTCAAGAACTGATTGAAGGGCAGGTTTGGCAAGGTATGGCTCACTGAATCTCTTTGTTTCATCATTATTATCATACTTTTTCTGTTTTTCTTTCCTATCACAAGACCCTCAAAATGTTGGTCTGTCAGGCTTTCTTGAAAAAATCAAGTCTGATCAGGCACAGACCTAAATGTCATACTCACAAAAGTTCTTAAATTACCCTCAATGAAAAGATAACTAAATGATTATCTTAGACAAGATTGATAAAGTTTGTCAACTAGCCAATTTTCACACATTTTTCATATGACATCACTGCGTGCAGGTAGCAAATAAAACAGTCTCTATCTTAATTAATACAAGATTTGACAAAACTAGTCGCGCGAAAAAGTTTAAAATGTTAAACTTTATGGTGCGACTAATTTTTGTCGCAAAGTCGTGAGACTAGTTGCAAAGGCACACAACTAGTGGTGCAACTAGTCACACAATGAAAATTGATCTTGCAACTAGTCGTGCGACTTAATTGATCGTGCCACTAGAGGCGCAACTAGTTGCACGACCTTGTGACTAGTCTCATAACAAAAACTGATCATGCAACTAGTCTTGGGACCTAATTGGTCATGCGACTAGTTGCACCAATAATTGCAAGATCAATTTTCGTCGTGCGACTAGTTGTACCACTAGCTGCAAGATCTATTTTCATCGTACAGTTAGTTGCATCACTAGTTAAAAGATCGATTTTTGTTATGCGACTAGTCGTGTGACTTTGCGACCAAATTTGGTTGCACTACTAGTTGTGCAACTAGTTGCATGGTATCACACAACTGTAAGTTATGCGACAGCCTGTCACCAAATGGTTATGTGACCCAGGCTTTAATGCTAAAAAGATATTGATCGAGTTTGTTGAAAAAAATTGTCTTTGTGATAACACACATACCTAGCCAAGACAGAACCTTTAATGAATAAAACCTAACAGCCAATACTTGGATTTGCGACCGTCCGTTGAACAAAATTGACAAGTCTTGGCTTCAAAATTTAATAAGCATATTTGTGATTGATTGATTGATTGATATGATTTATTTCTGTTTCAGGGTGTTGGGTAACATTTGGGCATCTCTTCGAAGTCATCAGGTCTCAAAATTCAAAACATTTATCAATCGTTTCTTTAAAAAAGCTCGAATGTTTTTCATAAATAGGAAAATAATTTTTTGTAGATATTACGGGTTAGGTTATTTTGCGAAATTTTTAAAATTAATTTTGATTTGTATGTAGAGCACAAAAAATGTCGAAAAAATATTAAAAATGCAAAGACTCGAAAAAATTAATTCTCGATGTGAAGGGGTCACATTATCAAAACAACCTAAACCAACTTATCCCTAATTTAAGTGAGATTAGGGTTAAGTCGGGTTCAGTTAAAAAATGTTTCGATATTCTATGTAAACTTTTCAAGTACAAACCCAACTTTGATAATTACCTGCAACGGTTCTAAACTATTGACCAAAGCTGCCAGAAATGGCATCTAAATTTCACCAAAATGTAAACAAAATATCAAAAGGCAAACACTCTGAAAATTAGTGCTGCCAGATCTGGTGGAATTCCTTAAAACTGGAATAAGAAACCTTTGTGTCTAAAGGGCAATTTTGATGCAATTTTAACAACATTTTTGGCAGAACTGAAAGCTTTGAAGTTGATTATTAATTCCACCAAATATGGCACCACAAATGTTAACCGCAGGTCTGGCTTTGAAGTTCTGGTCAACGTTGATGGGTCGGCTCGAACAGAATGGATATCATGGAAACAGTTCGACCAGTTACCAGCTGGTGCTGTCAGTGTTGCTGAAAATATCTTCGTTGCCAGGCAACCAGAAAAACCAAAAGGTATCTATGTAACTATTAATAAAATTTTTCAAACATCTAGCAACCCTGGAGAAGACTGAAGGGTGGAAAAGACAATCAGAATGGGTCGTTTTAACGGACACTTGACTAACTCGGTTTAGAAGTTTTCACCATAAGTAGTCTGATGAGATAAGAGCTGTCCCAGTCAGTGTTGAGATATCGGGAGTGATTTTACTAAATTTAAACCAAGAAAGGCTATAAAGCTGAGTTGTCACGGATGTCATAGACTAACATAACTACCTACTGCCGCAGCCAACAACTTTGTGAAAACAGCAAAAGTGTTGTCACTTTGATCACATTTTATGCTGCAGATTAGGAGAAATCATTGATCTAAATTCCTTCTAATTTGTATTGTAAGGGAATAACATTTTTCAGTATACTTTTTCACAACATTTCTTATTGATTACATATAGTTTTGACTGTTTCTGACTGAAAAAATTTAACTTCATCTCTCATATCTGCATGCAACTGCAGTTTGAATAGGAATTTTTCTATCTCTGCAAAACTGCAAATGCCTGGAGTTGACGCAGATGTTTGCAGCTAGTAACAACTCGGCTTTAAGCGTTACTATCAGTTTTCCCAGAAATGTAATGAAAATTTCACCAGACACTGAAAAAGGATTGGCATCGTTGAAAAATGTTCTCAGTAGACACTCGAAGATCACAATCAACCAACTTAAATATTTCAGTGAGACATTTGAAAACCCACCAAAGGCAACTCATCGGAGGTCTCAACTTGAAAGACGGCTATGGCCTCATCACATTCCCTCCTAAAGTCCATAAGGGGGTTGAGGGCCAGCTATTGGTTGAATATGAGCCAATCAGGTAACAGAATTGAACTGATATCAAGTTTGCTTCAGTGATGGACATGCTTAAGCTATTGGCAAAGTTGCAATATGAGATTTGTAAAAGAAAAACAGTTTTATTGTTAAAACAAAATAATATTTTTTAAAATTGATGCGACAACTTCGTCAGATCTTCAAGTTGTAACATGAATGTAAAATAGTCGATTAGTAAACTATATTCCACTGAGACCAAGTTAATTCATGCTAATTTCCAAAAATTGAATTTTAAACTTGTGTACTTTCAAATATCCGATTTTTGAAGCATTTCTGGCAACATTTGTTGTAATTAAAGCCTCGGTCGCATAACCACTGGGTCGGCAATACATGTCTAGCCAAGGACTCCAAAGCATTCCTTGGTCTAGCTTGTTGTGCAACTGCAAAGAAACATTTTTATTTGTGCAACTGAATGACTTAAGGTTTCGTGTGCCCGACCCAAAGGTTATGTGACTGAGGCTTAAGTTGAAAAAAGATAATTTGTTCATTCAATATGATAAGAAGACTTTGGTGGTAAAATTTCTCTAGCTTTTCTATTTTATTTCAACACAGATATGAAATTCATCTGTTTCATCAAGGCAAGATTCGTTACATACATAGTGAAGATGTCACGTTAGATCAACCAGTTCATCTCAAAAGTGACACTGCAGAAGATGTCGGAAGAGTTTTTTCTTACTCATATAACGAAATGCTCTACTTTGGAAAAGGTAATTGTAAGCAGTGTTGCTAGAAATGGTGGAATTTACTGGATAAGAGACTAGAAGCTCAAGCAATGTTGAATCAATTGGTAGATTTGTTCAAATTTTGGTGGAATTTTCAAGAGATCCTGTGACAAATTGCACCAAATATGATTATATCTAAACTAAATGGTCTTAATTTTTAAATAGACAATTTAAACTTCAAAAAATTTGGCATTCCCTAACAAAAGACAGTTTAAAACTAGATAAGGATTAAAATAAAAGTATACAATTAAAACCTGTGTGCACTGATAATGCTTTTAAACATAATGTCTATGCTTGAACCCAAAACAATAGAAACAGCTAGGCTATTTCAGTGAATATCTTAGTGCCAGCAGTATTGCATGATTGGAGTGTCAAGCTTAGGCTTAGGCTCAGCTCATGCATATTGCATTTGATTTTTGGAACAAATTGGTTCTACAGGAATTAAGATGATACAATGATCTAGGATTCTATAATGCATGAATTATAAATTTCCAAAGTTTTTAATAACTAAAAGGTTATCTTGCTAAACATTAAAAGTTCTAGCTCCACAAATTTTTCCACAGGACAAAATATACCAACTGGTAGTGAGGTCAGTATTGAATTCACAACTGGTTCAAGTATTGACATTAAATGGGGCTTGCCCAAGGAAGTGCCTGTCACCCACAGGCTGAGGCTCAACTATGATGTTCCAATGAATTATGATGTGGAAGTCAAGATTATGGCAACAAGGTAATAGTGTTATAGGTACTGTAAGATTTACAAAGTAAAAGTTGGTCACTTTGCTAAATTTCTCATCATCTTCATATGACATCATGGCACACAGGTAGTTATTTAAATAGACCATATCTTTATTGTGCTAGATTTGACTGAAATTTCATTTTGAACTTTTATAACCAGTTACACCATCTTTCATTATATGTAAAAAATTAGAATGTATAGATTCTTTTATTCAAGAAAAGCTCATGAAATTTGTATGCTGTGATGTCATCAAAAATGTATGCACACAAGTTAGTGGTGGGCACAAGCCGTTTTTTAAGGCTCGGGCCGAGTTGGTCCGTAAAAAACTACATTGGCCCGGGCTAGTCTTTGGGCCAGCCCGAGTTTTTATAGCTGTAGCACTTGGCCCGGGTCAGGAAAAAATCATTTGGCCCGGGCCAGCCCGCGAGCCAGCCCAGCCCTAGCCCACCACTAACACAGGTAAAGTGGCTAAGTGTCCAACCTTTACTTTACAAGTCTTCGGCATTGCTTTGTTTACTTGATATCTGATCCCAATTGGTGTTCTTTTTTAATAAGTTTGTTAAAGATCATGTCCGTATCAAATGTATCAACTGAAGGTGACATTGTAAGGTTTGAGTCATAAAATAATTTAGAGCCCTACAATTTCCATTTTTTTAAAATTACACTTGAACGTTAACAATGCAAAAAAGAAGGTTTTGCATTTCTGTTGTTGTGGCAAGTTTTGATCTTTTTTAAAATTGTCCGTGCTGAACAAAAAGTCATTAATTGTAAATATCATTCCCTATAAAGCTCGCTTTATGCACAAATCCATGTTACAGCAGCCTTGTCACATCATATGCTTGTAATATATTAACAATGACCACAGGTATCAATGCTTTAAACGAGTAATAACCCTTGGCATTATCTAAGCTGTCAAATTGTCATGTCAAATCAAACCTTGATTGAAGGTTGGTGAGTGACTAGATCTGAAAGAATCCAAACTGTCACAATCCTAAATTGTTGCTTTTGGGAACTGCGAAAACCTGATCTATCCTAACTTATAGTATTAATTAAGCGAATCCCTATTAGTCTAAATATTGTATTGTGTATTATTTCAGAATCCAAAAGAAACTGGAATATTCCGGAAAACTGATTGCTCACTATAAGGACAATAAAACCTTGTCAAGGTAAAAGCATTGATGTATTTGGGTATTATTTCCTTGGACCTTGGGAACTGATTATTAAGAAGATATTCCCACAAAGCTAAATATAGAGCAAAAGTTTTCTCAAAGGGAGGTCGCGTACAAAACATCTGACAAAATTTTAGCTTGGTTGAATAGATTGTTTAAATAAGGAAAAATATATTTATATTCTGTCAAATGATACACAAATACCTTTAACGGCTAGCAATCCTAGCAGAATAGGTTTTGGTACGCGACCTCCAATTTTGTTTTGGCTTGCCTTTGCTCTATATTTTTAACTCTGTGGATAAAGCACGGTCAAATTACGTCAGTAGCGTTATATCATAGACATATTTTGATATATATGTCTATGCGTTATATACTTTTAGCTACTGAATATTTTTATGCTGTACAACATGTGTAATCAAGTTATTTCTTATTAGTTTTTCCGATGATAAGTCCCATCCTTACTATCCTTTTGTGACAAGCAAATCATTCAGTCAGTTTCATGGCCAGGTTTGACAATTCAAGCTGCAGCCCAGACCATCGTGAAATAAAAAAAATGGCTCTTCCACTGATTTAAAATCTTACTGATTGGCCGACCTATAACGACGAGGAGGCAACCATGCAAAAACATTGGCCTGACCATTAAGTCTTAAAAGATTCGTTCACATTAGACGCTTTCCGCGACGGAAAACGTCATAGCCTGTATCATTATGTACGAAATCTGAATTAGAGATTATTTGTTAATTGCGAAAACCATCGCGTTTTCCGTCGAGAAATCCGCCCCGTGTGAACGAGGCTTAATATCTTTTTTCAGGCCCATTCACGGAGTTTATAAACAGGTTTTCATAGAACACTTGAGACCAGTATATGGGTTACCTACACAGGAAGAAAAGGACCTGACTACATCTCAACCTGATACCACCGAAAGACCGGAACAGATAATTATGAATCTACAAACGAATCACACAGACCACTATGGGGAAACATTTCAAAGAAGTGCTGTCACGAAACCTCCGTCAAGAAAAGAGCAACTAAACGAGTGGAGATTGCCACGAGAGGAGCTTTCGACGAAAGTTTTTTGGTCTGTTTCGAAATGTTGCTCAGGCTCAAGTGAATTAACGTTTGAATTATTTTGTCTTTTCGCAGTTCCTTCTATTTCTTTGCTCCTCACAGCTTGATAAAAGTTCGCCGTTGCGTTGACTCTTGTCATAGATTTCTATCGAAAACGTTTAAATCCTATTCGCAGACATGGAACACGGAGTTATCGGAATCGACGTTTTTTCGGACTAGTAGTGATCACTGCATATGTATTATCTGTAGTGACGGGAAGGGGCTGAACTGTCAGGCTAGGGCCTAGTTAGGTTCCTCAAGATTTATAAAGTATGGGTGGGCCACTTAGATACTTAACTTGATAGCATACATTTTTTATGATGTCAAAGAGTGCACATTTTTCCTTGACTACTGGAGTATTTACATTCATAACGGATGTTGTCCATAAAAATTCTAAATGAAACTTCAGACAAATCTTGCATATTAAAGATACGGCCTCTTTTATTCGCTACCTGTGCACTATGACATCATTTAAGGATGTTGAGAAAATTGGCGAAGTGAGCAACCTATACTTAATAAATCTTGGGTTCGCTGATCATAATACCTAGCTTGGGAAGTGATCTGGAATATTCAGTTTCAAACAATGTATCAGTCCAGACGTATTTCAACTGTAGATTGGGATTCAAAGCAGAGAAAATTTCCTTGGATTAAATTTGTGCCCTTTTTCTCCCGTGTAAAAATAGATTTTGGACCGACAACAATAATAAATACCTTGGAAAACCTTTGCTTAATTTCAAGATTTGTGAAGCATAGGTTGGCCACTTTGCAATGTTACCTGAGACAGTTTTACCTTTTAATGACATCATAGCATAGAAATTTCAAGAGCCTTGACTACTTGAGTCTTTTCATTCTAATTTTTTAAAAGTTGGTCAAATTGGATATAAATTCTAAGTGAAACTTCAATCCTCTTTATTAGAGATATGTCCTGTTTTATTTACAACCTCTACGACATGATGTCATATGAAAATATGGATAAAATTGGCTAGGTGACCAACCTCTACTCTACTCTATATCAGCTTTGTCCCGAGGAATCGCATTTAAAATTAAATCTTTCAAGTCACTTACGAAAATTTCTAAATCTCACATTGCAATCTTTTATATTGATTACGAAAATATTGACAGAGATTTGAATTTTAAGAAATGACCTTGAATAATTTGAAGTTTTTTGATAACCAACCAGATCACTTATTTAAACGAACATTCTTTTGACGAATAGCAATCTTCCGAGCCCGAGATTTAAGCTCGGGATTCATTTCATTAACTGAAACTAACCGAGCCTAGAAGTCAGAGATCTATGATCCTTCTCTTTTATTATTGGCTTGTAATAAAACTTCACATTAATATATTTTTTTTTTCAAACTGAGTAAGAATATTCCTTGTCTGAAAAGTACACGACAATAAATGAGCAAAAAAAAATATATATAAAGCGATTATTGGGTACTAAAAAAAGACGTGAGAGCCGTTCGATGAAATTTAAAGGACATTTCGATCGGAAAATAATTTTAGACATTGCATTGAAAAAAAAACGAAGTTCAATAACTAATTTCAAGTCCGTTAAATGAAATTCTAAAATTTTGTAGGTATGAAAATAACTGTTTAAGAGTGGGGTATGATTTTCAAGCCCACTTCAAACGAATTCATCTCGAAAACTTCTTTCCTTTAGTCTTGGTCGCACAACCATTGGATCGGGGGCACGAAACCTCAAGGCCGTCCAGTCGCACAAATAAATATACTTCTTTGCTTTTGAACTACAAGCTAGACTTACGGTTTCTTGCGCTCGACCCAATGGTTTTATGATAGAGGCTTTAGTTGCAAAAGCAGAAACAAAACTAGTTTTTTTTATATAGGTAGTCGATTACTAGGGGTAGACAGTTTTACCGACACGAGAAAACTTCAAAATTGAACGGAAAGTTTCTGTTCTTAAGATTTTTCAACTTACAAATTTTCATCACTTTGTGAATGTTGATATTCTGTCGTAGGAAAATTGCGAGACGTCCTGAACAACGAAAATACCGGGTGTACAAAATACACACAACTTAAGAGAGATAAGACAGTCTTAGCTATGAAACAGACATCAATCTATAAAATTGTACTTCAGTTGTAAATTTTCTCTTTAAAAATTATGTGGGACCCATTCAACTATATCACGCTGACGTGTAAGACATTTTAAGAAGTCCGACTTGCGAACCAGCCCCTGTGCTTATTCTGCTTTCAATATCTTCGCGACACTCGTCCCCACTTAGACTGTCGAGGTCTAATGCCGACCCGATCATTGTCGTCTGATCGAGATCAAGTGGTCTGTCGAGTCGGGTCGAGTTTTTGCTGACTTTATCCTCTGCTGCGACCTGCTCGTTGTGTATTCCAATGTTGTGTTGCGAAAGTGCGTGTTCACTTTGGCTCACTGGAAAAAAAAAAGTTTCAACCAGAGTTGCCTGGAAGGTCATCAAAATTTCACCAAAATCAACATTTGTCTCAACCATAGACAATGAAAATACCTTAACTGTGTACAATACTTAGCTTACGAACCGTTTACTAATAATGCTTGAGACCATAGACATTAAATAGACATTAAAAATACCTCCTCAGCAGCGCATAACTCTGTAGTGTCGGTTGGTTCCAAAAACAATCACAAAATGTCAACTGCCACTCCTCGAGGGACAAAAACATTGTGACTAAATTCGAGTTTGATCAAAATACGAAAAAATAAACTAAATTTAGTCACAATGTTTTGGTCCCTCGAGCAATGGCAGATGACATTTTGGGATCGTTTTTGGAACCAACCGACAATATAGAGTTATGCGCCGCTGAGGAGGTATTTTTAATGACTATGGTCTCAACCAGTATTGCCAGTAAAGGCATCAAAATTTCACCTCAATTTGCATGAAACTGCATACTACATCAAATAATTTTGAATTTTGTTTCTCTAAAAATCCAGCAATTCTTGCCCAACTACGGCACACCTGTTGCGAGAAATGTAACAAAAAATTCCCCAAATTCATGGTTAACATTATAAATCTATTTTGAGAACCTCAAGTCTCTTTGCTAGAAAAAGATACAATCGAACGAAATTCCCCCAAATCTGGCAACACCGTGTAAGAAAATTCACCTGGAATTTTGATCTTATTTTCACTTCGACCATTTTCAATGGGTGGCGACTTTGTGGAGTGCTTATTAATTTCTGGCATCGTCGTAGCGAGCCGCATTTTTCCGGGCACAAAAGGATCGGGCTCACCAACGGCAACCTGATGTAAGGCCTCGTGTTGGTCTGAAAATACAAGGGGGACTCAGATCTATAATTCACATAAAGCTGACAAAAATATCAAGGACGTTAATCAGATAGTAACTCAATGAGGTTTTTTTGAACATGATCAAAAAAAAAATATATAAGTGATAATCACATGAGAGTGAATTTTCGTATCAACCTGACTCGTGCAAGCTTGCTTGGCGGCTCATGACATCCTGCTGTCCAGGTCTGACTGTACCCGAGCCATGATTGTAAGACACTGAATCGACGCCCGGAGATGACATCGACGGAAGTTGCGCCGCGTTCGAATCGATCCCGAAACCTCCCGAGTTCTTTTTACTATTAGCAGTCGACACTGCGGATAATCGCTGGGACATGAAATCCTCGGTGGCGTACCCGCCCGGGTCGATCAAGCTCGGGGGCAGAGGGGTACACAGAACATTGAAACAGTTTAGAAACCCACTACCCTCGTGGAATGGGTTGTAGTTACCGTGGCTCCGCTTGTTGGAGTAGGACCCCTTGATGTCCTCATTGGTGGTTAAATTGGAGGTGACCAGGTACGAATGAAACCCTGCCAGGCCGAGAACACTACAAAGATAAGATAGTGCCGTTTGAAATAAAAAACTTTTTAAACTATAATAACACAAAGCTGATATGAACTTTGCTCTCTGCTAGAGAAGATTATTAACTTTTTACCCTTTTTTCAAATTGTCGCATATTGAAAAAGTTTTACTTATATTTCTTTTTAATTTGAAACGTTATGCGTTAGGCCTCAAGCCCTGAGAGTGGAGAAGGAAGCCCCAGTACGACAATATGGAAAACTCTTCTTACGTAATGGTGTTAACTTATTACCTAGGTCTTTAACAATACCTGAACAGTTCTTCAAAAAGTAATAAATCTGACACAAGACCATTTAAGCCTCGGTCACAAAAACCTTTGGGTCGAGCGCACAAAACCATAAGTCTAGCCTGTTGCGGAATTTCAAATAATTTTTTTTCGTGCAACTGCAAGTCAAAGTCAAATATTATATGAGTAATAAAAAGCTATGTATTTATAAAATAATTTTTGTCAGACTTGACGTTTCGTGCGCCCGTCCCAAAGGTTATGTGACCTAAGCTTTACAATGCAAAGTATATTAAAGGCAGGATTATAGATTTTTTATTAGATAAAACCAAGTATCATGCAAGTTTCCATTACTTTCGTTGTTGGATGTTTACACATACATAAAAAAAACTAGACGATCATTGACAAAAACCACTCATTTCACAAGAAACCCTGAAATTTACGATGATTTTTTAAAATGTGGAACCGTTTTCAACGAAACAGTTTTAAATCAAATTTTAATTCTTCAAGCAAGTCTTTTTCCGACTGAGTAATTATTTGGCAATGTTTACATATAGCAATTCAAAATGCAATATTGACTTAAATTTCAAGTTAGTTTAAGAGGGAGAGAGAAAGAAGAGAAAGAAGAGAGAGGGCCAAGAGACAAAAAAAACTTGGCAAGACTGCAAATACAAGTAAAAACTTTCAACTAGCTTTTTGCATGTTGTAGAAGAATTAAAGGGGGGTGGGTAACAGTGGCACGTAGATAATGACACTCACTTGATAACAACAACACCGAAATTGTCTTTATTCGAAGATAATGTAAATAACTTGCTGGACAATGAGTTTTGTATAAATCGATCTTAAAGTCTAAACCACATAAGCCCTAATTAAAAGGTTGGAATGAAGAAAGTGACAAGTAACCATCGCATGAACCTATGAAACTGTAGGTACGTCTGACCCGCAAGCATTTACGTAAAACTTGCCCTTATCTTGATGCTTCCGTAAGTCATAGAGCTATTCGTACCTAGGTCAGACCTAAGGCCAGAACTACGAAGAGGTAGCCATATCTGATGTGTGATTGCTACCCCTTACGAAAAATTTAGTCTTTAAATCAAGGTCGATCGCACGAATAGGCAATTTTCTTTACGAATCGATCGTACACTCGACGTAGTGGATATGTGAAAGTATCTTTAACTCAAAGTTGAGCGAATCACGAGTTTAAAATAAAGCACTATTTTGTGTTTTAAAAATTTAAGGCAAATTTTAAAAATGAGAAGATTCATGAAAGAAGTGGAGAAAGGTCTTAGAAGGAGTACTCAAAACAATAAGAATGCCTTGACATATTTTATGTAATAATGTTGACGTAAGTTCTAAGTTCACATTGTTCGAAAGACTTTTGTTGCTCACAAAAACACTTAGCAATGTTTCTTGAGTATAAGGTTCAGTCAATGTACTCATAGACTTTTTATTTTTGTTACTAACACTTAAGAGAGATGTAGTTCACAGAAGTGTTTTTAATAGAAGTTTATTTGATAAATGTTCCCCCTCCAAAAAAAATCTCAACTTTTTGCTGACAAAACTGTTTTTTGTTTTAAAAAATGTAGCCGTTCAATCAACTAACCCGATTAAAACATGCACTGCAGTTCTTTGGTCAGATACAAACGAATAGTGTGCGGTCAGTTCTAGATTTTTCCTGATCGGGTCGGGCTCGAGCTTTTGAACTAACCCTCAGGCTGAATGAATGTCTTCCTTTTAATAATTAACTTTTTCTGTTTTTCTTCACTTTCTATTGCCCTAAAAATTTAGATTGTTTTCAAAAATTCGGCCAGATCTAACTTAGACCTTTTCTTTATTTAGTAATGAGTTCGATTCCTGGCCCATCACTAACAAGCATTTTCGAAAGACCAACTTTGAAGTCATAAAATGGCTAATATTGCGCAAATAAGTCATAAAGTTGGTTCACGGGAATAGGTTTGTATTTATGAAAGAATGAAAAAAATGCTGTAACGTTAATTAACAATGAATATTCGTATGAAGTTATGAAAAAAAACTTGCTTTTGCGTCAGAGATAAGTTAACGAAGCAGAACAGTTTGACAGTAAAAAGTTTTAAAAATGAATTTGGGCAGAAATAACAGTGTACAGTGGTGCCAGATGTGGTGAAATTGCACGAAGGGGCACAGTTTCGTACGAAAACACTCCCTAGGTTACACGAAAGGCCTGCGACCGTTGCTTTTATTTTTTACTTTTTCAAAAGTGATGAATAAACGGAATATTGCAAGTCCTTTGATATAGTAGATTTAATAGTTTGAAACTATTTCATGTCTGCCTTTTTTTTAAAAGATTACAGCGTGACGTCATTTTATGAAAATAAAGAACAACGCATATTCGTTCGCGAGCTTAACGAACAATTATCTCGAGCAGAAAAACAATGTCTATGGCATGATAACAATTTCCTTCAAGGTCACATCACACGAAAATTTTGACAAACGGGGATAAATAAATGAGAACTCTAAGATGACAAATATCTCAAGTGTGACTGGAACCCTTAAGAAAAAAAAAATCACGAAAAAATTATATTAAAAAAGACATAAAAATTCCTTTAGGGGCTTCAGCAGACGAACGATAATTTTCTGGCGATTAATTTTCTCCATCCCTAACAAAAATATTTTAGTTCCTTTATGGCTTCTTCACTTTGTCACCTGAAAATTATCACTTGTCTACCGAAGACCTTACGGACCACCTTGTTGGAGTTTTTTTATGTTATGGGGGGGGGCGGGGGGGGGGGGTTATTTGAACAAATGGAAAGGCAACCGCTTTTACCAGGCACGAAAGCAGGCCGACGACCCCCCCCCCGGACGAACTTTTTTAAAAGCGGGGGAGCAAACAC
>LR051040.1:0-24351 GCA_900607525.1 Apocyclops royi
CAGCGCCATTTTCCTGCCAGTGAGTAAAATTGGAACTACATAACAGTAAATCAGGAGATCAGCAGTCTATTGATATGGTGATGGTGGTTACCCAATTAAGTGTTGCCAGATCTGGTGGAATTAATTAAAATTGGAACAAGAAACTTTTGTGTCATTTAACATTGTGTTCCATTTTTGGTGAAATTCTTCTAACATTTCTGGCAACACTGCACACAACCACTTGTCAGAGCCTATTGTGGGCCCGATCCGGCAATCTACCTAGATGTAAAAGTTGATCGCACGACTATCGTGCTCAATACCTACGACCTATCGTGCGACCAACATTTGGTTGTGAACTGGCGCACAACTGGCTGGATCAGGCCCACGACCAAATTCAATATGACTACACTAATAGTCTTCACCTATCGCATGATAGTCCGTCGTACGACCACCACAGTCGCACGATGGTTATGTGACCATGGGTTTAGTCGTTGGCTCAAAAGTGAAAAAAAAAATTCTATTCATTCGTGGATCAAAAATAAACTAATTGAAAGTTTAATTAATCATTTGATGCCACCTAACCAGAGGGCAACTCCGCCTCTGTCAAAAGGAAGGGGGGAGAGGGGGTCAAACTGGGGTCTTTGAACAAAACTTTATATTACAAATCTTTTTCAAATAAAAGAGTATTAGGTAACTGAATATTTGATTAACTTTGTTCATTGAAACTTAGTTGAGTTAAAATTTAAAAGTGCATATATAATGATATTTTCCTTCCACCCCCTGTGATATCTAATCTCAGGTGTGAGAGAGTAACCAGACTCGACCTTTGCCCCCCCCCTTGGTTCCCGAAAAGTTTTAAAAAGTTCCTTTGCGGCACCGTTGGCATATTTTATCAGTTACAAATTTCAGCAAGCTGTCACTTCCCAACAATTCAATTTTCACTTGGCAAAAGTTTTTCGCAATTCAAATTCAAATTAAAAAGAAAAGTGAACTTTTTTTCCTTGACAAGAATGTATGAAAAAGGAATTGGTTGATATTTGATTTTTTAAAGGTAATCTTTTGATTAAAATTTGAAATTGAAAATAATTTTTTTTCGGCCACTCTATTTACTTTTTTTATACTTTCCAAAATCGATCTAGATGGTCACATTCCCCATAATGTCGCAATGTAAAATTGTCGCAAAATGAAAAATCACTTTTTTAACTAAAAAAATTTAATTGTTTAACCTAACCTAAGTATGTGTCAAAGTAATCTAAGATGGCTTCATATCCTAAGGAGAGAAAAAAAATTTTAGTGTTTTTTGGTCCTGTGATGTGCAAAGTCAACCAATGTTGCCAGATTTGGAGAAATTTTAGTGCATTGTGTATTTCTAATATTAGTTTATATTATTTAACTAGAAGATACCATATGTTGTTTTGGTGGAATACACATATGTAACATTTCTGGCAACACTGCTTCCAACTCCCATTAAAAGTTCCCTTTTGATGTCAAAATTTCCTACCACAAAAGAAAAAAAAATTTGCAACCACAGTTTATGACAAGTAACCTTTATAATAGACGAGAAGAAAGAAAAGATTAGCAAACATCCAGATAAATCACAGAAACAGAAATAGAGAATAAATAGAAAAGCAGAAAGAAAAAACAAATGAAAGGACAGATGTAGAAGAACATGGAAAAAGAAGATTTAAAGAAAAAGAGAAACGAAGAGAAGATGTGTTGAAAGATGAGAACTCGAAAAAAATGCATTTTGAGTTCTTAACTGCATTGTTTCTAGGGCATCGTTGCCAAATGTCTTTATTAATGTTTTTCTTTCTTTTCTCTATTTCTTTTTTCCCTTTTCTTTTTTGATTCCTTTCTTTTGTCTTTATTTCTTTTATCTCTTTATTTCGCTTCCTTTGTCTCATTTTTTCATTTATTCAATCATCCTTTCTTTCTTTCTTTCTTTCTTTCTTTCTTTCTTTCTTTCTTTCTTTCTTTCTTTCTTTCTTTCTTTCTTTCTTTCTCTCTTCCTTTCTTTCTCTTAGTCTTTCTTTATTCTTTTATTATTATTATTCGATGTTCTTTTTTCAAGCATGATAAATTCAAACATATATAGTTTCTTTGCTAATCAATTTTTGATTTAATTAAATCAACCCAGAATTGGTAGGTACAATGATTTAAATTCTGCCCAAGGCCCCAGGGTCCCCCATTTCTATTTCGGGGATTTTAAAAGCCTTTTCCAGGTACCAAAAAGCTAGTCCATCAACGGTCTATAATTACCTTTTCAAAAGCCGGTAACTTATTTTCAAAGCTTTGCCTATAAGCCTAGCCTAAATAAAATCTGCCCTTTAAAATTAAGTAAGGAAAAAATAGTTAAATTTATTTTATTAAATTGGTCCCACTATCAGTTGACCACTAAGTTGAACAGATAAGATTGTTGAAAATAATGAAATAAACGATATAACTTAATACGATAATTACAAAATACCAATCTGTCTTGTCTAATTTGGCTGATCTAGCAATATGATTTGAGCTAGACTTCTTCATCTGTGAAAGGGTTGAACTGTTTTAAAATAGAATAGACTGTTTGACAAATGAATCAATAATTTATTGACCCAATAGTCTTTATTATAAATCATTTATGATAGAATTATCTCAAAGAAACATTAAACATTTTTAAGAATTTTCCTGGCTTGGCTGGGGGTTCAAAATCCGGTCATTCTTTTGGGTCTCTCTATCCACTGTGCCAACCAGCACCCTTTGAAAAAAAAAATTACACCAAAAATAACCTTTCCAGTAAATCTGATTTTGAAAGGTAAACTTTGTTTAAAATAAAAATAGTAAACTATCAAATATATTTAATTTCTAAAGGTTTTATATAATCTTAAACAAATTGGAAGGTCAAAAAGTACAAAAAACATTGGTCAGAGCCTCTGTATGCCTCGAAGCCTCGCTCATTCATGGACTTGTTCTCGGGCAAGTTCACGGACTTTAAAATATCTTCCCGGATGACCAAATGTTTGGTTAAAAAGTAACTTTTTTGAAAATTTTTTGGCATAACTGGTCCGAGAACTAGTCCGAGAACTAGTCTGAGAACTAGTCCGAGAACTAGACCGAGAACTAGTCTGAGAATGAGCATTTTTAAACGGCCCCTTAAAACAATGAATGTTAATTGATTTTGGTCAATCTGATAAATCATATGTTAAGTCATGTTTCAAACTGTTACGTTTCTCATATTGTCTCAATGTTAAAGAGTCGCTAAATAGAAAATTTGATATTTTAACTTTAAAAAACCCCAAAAAATTAACCTAGTCTTTTTTTTTGGGGGGGGGGGAGGTGTTCATCACCTAGCCCTGTTGTGGCTTTCATATAGCAACAATATTCTATTGCGACTATTTTTCATTGCGACAATATGAAAGCCAATATCAGCCGAAATTTTCAACTGCGGGCAATTTTTTTTCACATTCCCATTATTTTGCAAAAAAATAGTTACATAAAATTTTTTTAGCTCCAACCACGAAAAATGAAAATTTCATTAACCGAAAGAAAAAAAAATTCCATTTCTGAATTGAGATTTTTCCAAGTCGCTTAAGCCGGACTGAACAAGGTGACCAAATTTTACTCTGTTGCATCTGGTCACCTTGCCAAGTATAACGTAAGTGACTGCAAATATATCAAAAATTTATTTAAAATATTTTCGTTGCAAAAGTGAGATGAAACTATTTCTTGAATTAGTGGCTGCTTCGAAGATAAATATTTATAATCATTATCGATGATATAAAATCGTTCTTTTAACTATACATCTTCCTTTTTTAAAAAATGACCAATTATTGTCTAAAGAATATCGTTATCAATCTTCATTCGGTACGAAAATTTTTTTTCATTTCAAAATGGTTCTTGCGTTTCATTCAGAATATAGCTTATAGATACATGGATCTAACTTAAACAGGTAAAATATTTTTAATTTATGTAGTATTGTGAAAGGGATAGCTTAGTAAGCACATTCTCAGTATTTAAAAACACTTCAGCCTACATTCAGAGATTTTTTTATTATCACATAAAATCTTGACATTTTGATTAATGAATTATTTTTCTCTTTTAAGAGTCAGCTTAGTTTTAACATAAATCTAGAATCAATGTGAAAATTCACTTTTTGAAAAAAAATTGAAACAATTTTTTAGAATGAAATAATTTTTTTGATAGCTTAGACAGTTTCGTCTTGTATTCATTTGTGTTCCCAATTAGAAACAGGCTAACTTTTTCTTTTTTCTCTTTTTTTGATATTTCACGAAAAAGTTTTTATCTTATCCGACAAGAAAAACTCTCAGCTTCATTTATGTCCATTTGATTTCTGTACAATATAGACATAGACACAGAAAGGAAAAGAAAAAGAGAGATAAAAATGAGAGAAAGAAAGAAAGAATGAAAGATAGAGAGAAGGAGAAAAAGGAAGAAGGAAAGAAAGAAAGAGAAGATAAAGAAAGCATGAATGAATGATAGAAAGAAAGAAAGTAAGGAAGAATATAAAACTAGAAAGAACATATAAAAAAGAAAAAAAAGATAAGAAACAGGGAATGTAAAGACAAGAAGACAGATTAGAAAGCATGTTTTACAGAAACATAAACGAACAAATAGATAAAGTATATGAAATAAAGAGAAAGATAGAGATAGATGACGAAGATAGATATACAAATAGATAGATAGATAGATAGACAGATAGAAAAACTGACCAAAGTAAAAAAAAAATTACGTGACCAGCATTGAAAAAGTTTTTTCAGGGTTCCGAGAATTTAATTCGAAGAAATTTCTTGCTAAATGGAAAATTAAAAATTTGCACCAAAAATTCGAAAAAAAATCTCGATTTATACAAAGAAAAATTTGTTCCTATCATAAAAATTAAAATAATAATAACAATAAGTGATTGTAACTAAATTTTAAAGTAGTCCATTGGTAATAAAACAATCTTTTTTTTTTAAATATAATTAGAAAAAAAAGATTTAAAAAAATTTCTCAAAAAAAGTTTTTTTTCGGAATCGTTTCAAAGCCCTTATGAAAAAAATTGTACAAAGCTTATTTAGTTTCCTATAAACATTGGATTTACCATTTATGATGATGTATGCTTTTTTCTTTTTTTTTCAAAAAAAAAAAAAAAAACCCAAAAAAAACTCTTTTTTAATGAGGCAGAAAAAAGCAAAGTAAGTAGCCTAAATAAATCTTCAATTTTCTTGTGAAAGCATTTTCTTTCATCCAAATTCTTAGCGGACGATTTCTGAAAGAAAAAAAAAGTTTATAAATCTGGAAAGATCTACTTCAAAAAAGTTGATTCACTGGGGTCAAGCTTGCGGGGGGGGGATATTGAAAATATATAAGGAGAAGGTGGGAATAGATAGATTGGTGGAATTCACTGAAATTTGATACAATTTCTGGCACTAGTCAAAGAATGTTTTAAAATTATTTTCTAAAATAAATATTAAAATATAAAATCTTCAAAATCTGTGGTTGTTTTTTAAAGTTCGAGTCCCTCAGAGGTAGCTCCGGGTCTGTCACTTTATTGTTTTGCGCCTCGAGAACATTGATATTGAGAAACTCAAGGTCTATGGAGGACTCATATTTCTTAAACAGGTCAGCTTTGGAAGTATTCTGAGCTGGAGTGTTTCAAAATATCAGTTTTCTTTCAAACTGTTTTTTATAAACCTAAAAAACAATTCTAAAGCTAGACGTTTTGGTAAACAAGACAAAATGCTCTTCTATTAACATTTAACTAAATTTAACATTTAACTTACCTAAAAAGTAATGATTGGAAAACAAGATATTCCACCAAAACTTTTCTCAACTATAGGATAATAATTTTATTTACGATTTTGGCGAAATTTCGAAAAAAGTGTCCGGCAACACTGTTAGGGTTTTTTTACCTATAAGTCTGTAGGGTGATATTTCACCAGATCTAGCAACACTGGTATCAATTAAATTACGATGGCATGATAACATGAAGATGTCGCAGTTTAATAAAACAGCAAAATTTTTATTACGTATCAATTGGTCTAGCTTTTCAAGCCCAACGTGGATTTTATCAGTCTTTTTTACATGTTATAAGTTTGTCACTATTTAAAAAAACGGCCCCTTGTTATTAATAGATTAATTTTTTATTATTCTGTGGTCTAAAGATGAACTTGGAAAAATATTGATTAATCTAAACAATTAGTCATCGTACTGGCATTTCAAACTGTCATTTTTATTGATTTTTTTTCTCTCATTCTCTGTGAAAGAATTTATTTCGTAATTTAGAAAAGAAAATTGGAACTCACATATCTTTCTATGTTCACAATAATAGCGATAGCAATAAATGTTTATTGCTTTCGATATACCGCTTTCTGAAATGAAACTACCTTTTTTTTCTTAACTAGCGATGAGCGGCCCGGCTCACACGTGAAAAATAAATAGATCCAATCAAAGCAATTAGATTTAAAGTGAACAAAATTAGGTGACAAAAAATATTAATGATAAGAAAAATTATTTTTTGTACTTCCAAAACTGTAGCCAAGTCCTTTTTGAAAAAGGAGGTCTTAGTACCTACAACAAGGGAAGAGGCTATGCTAGCAAGTTCAGGAAAGTTGACCTTTTTATTTGATAAGGTTTGGTTAGCTAGTAATACTCATTTGCAAAAGAATCAATTTTTTATAACTTAATAAATTGATAACTGAGACTAATTCAAACTTACATCTTGGTAGAAAAATAAAGAGTTGTAGAATGTATACCAGGACCCTTGAGGTACAGAAAAGGGTCCTCAGTGTGTTCTTTTCTTTTCTATTCAGAACAGAATTGCTTGACACTCAAATAAAGACCAGAAAGGAGAAAGAATTGATGGAAAACATTGGTAGTGCATTAGAGAAAGTGGGGACACATTTTTCTGGTTTCTTTAAGTATAAAAATAAAAGCATTGGGGAATGACAATGGTTTAGTGGGTAGAGTGCTTGCCTGCCATTCTGTAAGTCCTGGGTTTGAACCCCAGTCATGACCATGGCTATAATTTAGTGGGTAGGGTGCTTGCCTGCCATTCTGTAAGTCCCGGGTTTGAACCCCAGTCATGACCATGACTATGTCCAGGCCCATCAAGTGCCACTAGAAAAAGTCTTAAACTCATCTACTTGACACTTCAAAAAAAACAAGAAATCTTCTGAGATGTAATTTTTCTATATCTGTGTGAATAAATAAAATAAATTTACCCCTATGGGTGTTAAATAAGAAAAAATAAAACCTGAAACCACAGAAGCTTTTTTTATGCAGATGATATAAAATCTTAACCTTTCTTTAGCTAAAGATTTTTTAATTTCATTAATTAAATTGTATAATATGATTATTTTTCAAAAATACATTATAATTGGATTAATATTTTCCTAGCTAAAAAACATGAAAGTTTAATTTTTTGTTACTAAACTAGCGATCCAGTAGTGCACACTTTGGTGGAATTTTCATGCTCCGTCTAATGAAAGGTTATTAAATGAACAAAACAGACATCTGGTGGAATTACCGTTGCATTGGTGGCAACTCTGAGTGTGTTTTCATGCAATTATTATTCAGAATTTTTTTTCTTTTTGATACTTTAATGGAATATGAATGCTCATAGAAGTTCAATAATATTGACCAATAAAGTCAATAACATAAAGTTACATCAATCATCTAAGATGACAAAGTGGATCCATTAATAAAATGAAAAAAAATCTTTTTTTTTACATTTTTGCTGAGTTGTCATGTGGTTACCAGTCTTAAGTAGTTGCTTATACTCTATTTGCCACTATTTGAAAACTTTGTGATGATAATCTTCACTGCATCATAAAAACTATATCAGGTTATTAAAAACAAAAGATACATCTATGACAAGATCTTTATACATATACATGTATGTTTATAACATTGATACCAGGTATTTTTAGAAACATTTTCATTGTAAAAATAGGTTAGCTGTATAAACCTTGTTCAAATAGGGGACTGCTTTTCCCTGAATGGTCCTTGGATGATGCATTCATCTAATCTAGAGTGTTTGTTCAATGAAAAAAACTTAAACAATTGGAAAAAAATGTATTGACTTAATTGTTTGTTGCAAGGTTGGTAGCTTACTCACTTAGAAAGCTTTCATCAAATTTTTATAATAGGAGAAATGTATTTCATAGAAGATCAAATTACATTTTGGTTAGAGTTTTTTTTACAATTCAATCAAAGCTCTTATTTCAAAAAGATTTGAAAATACTAGATGTTGCTAACTTTTCAAGTAAACCATCTATTCAAAATTAATTAATATAATGGATTAACATATCATTCAAAATACTACATCACCAATAAAGAATTCAAGTATCATTATCAATTATCAGGGATTCCATAACTAAATTAAAACTATATATTAGATTATATGAGAAGTGTTTGATACCATCATTTTGATATTTTGGAGAGTGATGGTGTCTTGTTTTGAGTTTGCTTTTCCCTAGTGAGCTTTATAAGATGGTATGGAGGGTTTTGGATTAACCTGGAACCCCCACACTGCTCAAAGTATATAAAGAGAAGGTATGGTCAATCTCAAATTAAGAATAAAAAATGACAGGTTAAGGTGATGACTTCACATCTTCTGTTTTTAGACCACCAAAAAAGCAATTTCTTGTTGACATATTTTAATGTTAGTAATAGAAGACTTTATTTTATGCGGGGTAAGGATAGTTTGATGTCAAGTACAGTTTTTTCAATCACATACTTTGCTAATAAGGGCTTCTAAAATGTGTTGAATATGTGAGATCACACAACTGAAAATTGAACTGAAATACTTTGCACACTGCCCCCTCAATGCCTATTAGAAAAACTGCACACTGCCCCCTCAATGCCTATTAGAAAAACCGCTTCCCTAGTTCATAGATCCTAGCTGATAATGAACACCAGTAGTCAATGTTAAAAGAAATTACAATTGTATGATACAACTAAGCTGTCCCACTTCAAAAAAGCAAAATTTTTGTTACTTACAAACTGGTCCAGATTTTCAAATGTGACATGGATTTTTGTGTAAAATAACTTTTATAACATTGACTACAGGTGGTATTTGAAACAGTCCAGGTTTGAATCCAGGTCAAGGCAAAATTTTTGGACTTTCTGGTATCAAATGGATCTTCAGTTAATTAACGTGGAAGTTTGAAAGACGGCAAACAACCCTTGGAGAGAATTCAAATTGCTTGTAGTGAGATCAGATGAGAAACACAGGAGACAACATACACCAAACAAGGCTTCATCTATCATATATTATAATTGTAAAACTGTCATCTTCTGTAATGAAAAACTATACCCATGGGGTTGTTAAATTGAATTACAAAAAAAGGTTTTGAAGAAATTTCAGTGACATTTATTACAAAAATTGGTCTAAGGTTTTTTAAAGCCCTTGGTGTCACCCAGTGGCATAATGTGAAGACATAAATGTGGCTTAGTCGATGATGAAATGACATCATAAAATGCCACAATAATATCTTACACAAACTTTTATGAAAGCAAAAGTAAAAAAAAAAGTTTTCACATTTTTCAAAGTTGTCGCTGAGTCATGTTGCCTTACTTTTCTAATATCCTAGATGAATTTCTTGAGAGAGTAAAAATATTGCCTGGAGACTTCCATACAACCATAGACATTGGAACTGTAATAACGTTTTATACTCAACAGATAACTGGCAGGGATATGGCTCGCAGTGTTGCCAGATCTGGTGGAATTCCTTAATATCGGAACCAAAAACTTTTATATTGATAGGGGATTCAAGATAGAACAAACAATATTTTTTTCTGTTTTTTGGTGGAATTTTGAGGACATTTTTGGCAACATGGGATAGGGAGATAGACCAACTAGATAGGTTAGTTATTTAGTGTTTAAAAGTTAAAAATACAATTAAAAAATTTTCTTGTATAATGGGATACTTTGATACATGACAAACATTCTCAATACGACGTGGAAATTATTTTAATTAAAATAAGCTGGATCATTTTGAGACTGTCAAAGTTTTACACTCTATCCTAAAAGACATTCATTGCACGAGAAATAAAAATTTTGAGCAGCTCATACTCATCTAGATATGATGCATTGCCATAGATATCTATGGATATCAAATATGAGGTTCTATGTAATGGGAGGTCGCGTACCAAACATTCAACAAGGTTCTATCTTGATTGAATAGATCATTTAAAATTAGGACAAAAAATTATATTCTGTCTATTAATACACAAATACCTTTAACAGCTAGCGATCCTAGCAGAAAAAGTTTTGATACGTGACCTCCAATTAATTTTTAGAACCCTTTGACTGCATAGCCTGCTGATTGAGTGCAGTTGTTTTTTTCTTAATGTGCACATTAAAAGACCCAATCATTTAAACATAGAAAACAGTTTTTTAATTATGTTTCATCAAACACTCTTACTAGAGGGAAAAAATTCGTTCAAACTTTTAAAAAAAGAAATAGGTTTATTTTTAAAGTGCTATCATTCTTTCCACTTAAATGGGTGAAAAAAATAAATCCACATTTAATTGAAAAACATTGTAAGAGATTTGTTTTGCAACAGAAAGAGCTTCAAAAATAGTTTTACAGTTTAAAAACAAAAATATTCTTCACCCAAAATCATTGAATCTGAGCCCTAAGTTCAAACACATTTTCTAATAAAAACCCACACAGAGTGCTGTAATGAAAATTCCCTTTTTTCATTTTTCAGATTATCAACCAACATACCCTCTTGTATTATATTCCCCTCATTCTATTTATAAATAAATACATAGATCATATGAACCTTAGTAGTGAGAGCAACTTCACTATGGTCTATAATTCATAATTAATATTAACTTACTCTGTAGACATCAGAATAAATACACTCTCAGCTGACAAAGTTTGATTTAGTATATTAGAGTATTAAGTCTAGTTTACATTAGACGGCAAGGTTCCACATTGCAAACTATGTTGTTTAACACAAACCAGTTCAAAATTTACAAAAAGTTTTTTTTCAGGGAGCTGCCACCCACTGCACCCACTGCTGGGATGGTGCAAAAATGCCACCACCTTGCCTAACCTACCAAGCTGACATTCTATGTATTTGTATCATGGTTTGTCGAAAAATTGTGATTGACCCATGAATCAATAATACAATATTTCTTGATCTATCAAGGGTTCAACCATTTATGCAAACACAAATAAATTTTGACTTAATAAATGAAAAAGCATGTGTTTTTTACCATCTTCCATCTTCTGTCCCAGGTGGAGGATCAAACCTGGGACCTTCTGATTGTGAGCCAACCATTTTAACCGTTACACCATGTAGCCCCCGCGTGACTTTTGTGCTGTTTTTCATGATAAAGGAATGAATCAAGTTATTGATTCTCCTCTTTACTGCTGTCCATGAATATTAGATCTGCATATGTTGAGTAGAAAAAAAAGGAACCAAAAAATAATAATTGAATCAGTCAGTCATGTGTCAGCCGTGGTAAGCAACAGATCTGATGTTTCTCTCTCTCTCTCTGTCTGTTCCCCAGATGAAACAAAACAGAAACTAATAAATAATGCAGAGCTAAAAGTTAGATAGAGGTGACTCTAATAGGAGACATCCTAATAAGCCTATGTAAATGATCAAGTTGGAGAGTTATGATAATTGTATTAAAATAATTTACTACCTATGGAGTGAAAATAAACTTTCTTTTCTTGTGAAATAGCTTTTTACAAAGTGAGCTCAGGTGAAGCAAATTATGTAGAAACTAATGAGATAATGGAACTAACTAAGTTAAGTTGCCTCTTTCAAGATAAACTTTCTAATTTAGTGAACAATAACCTGTAGTTTATAATCTAAGAAGGAAAATTACTTCACTTAGTTAAAATAACACTGAGATAATCATGTTCTAAATTAATTTCTTATTATTTTAATGGTACTTGTTAGGAAGATGAAATTTCAGTTTACAATTTAAACTGCATGGCTAATGTGTTGTATTTAACAATAAAGTTTTTGATTATTTTATGTAATCTAAGCTATTTTATTCATGTATTTTTAAAGTAAGTCAAAGCCTCAGTCACTTAACCACTACATTGAGGATACAAAACTTCAAGTCTAACCAGTTGCACAAATATGAATAATTCTTTGCATTTGAATAACAAGCTAGACTTCCAGTTATGTGACCACAGCTGATTTTAATGCTGCTAGAATGTTCCAGAAAATTCCACCAAAATTTAAATCTTAATTTGGTATATCATTTTAATTTCCTCTTTTTTTCAGAACCAAAATAAATAAAAGCTTTATTTTGATGAATTCACCAGATCAGGTGCAATCAAGAGATTATACACAGTGTTGCTAGAAATGCAACAAAAGTCCACCAAAAACAAAACTAAACTGTATGGAAAGCCTCGGCCTTACCTTGTTACTTGCTAGGTAGTGAACTCCGCCAAATCTGGCAACATTGGTAAGGTTGGTCATTATAGATAGATTTTTTTCTATCCATGTCTCTATGTTGGCAACAGTGCTTGGATCGATTGAAAATGTTCATTAAAAATGCACACTGTTGCCTGCTTGTACTCAACAGAACTCAATGATCAATATACGCACCGATGCTTTCTCTGTCTCAAACTTGAGAGATTTATTGATCCCAGAGAAAATAATTGTTGCAATGAAACGCAGAAAAAAAGAAACCTCTCTAATGATAGATACATTTTTGGTGACAAAAGAAGAAACGAGTTTTGTTCAGTACCAAATGAGGCCAGTGGTGCCAGAAATGCCAATTAAATTCCACCAAAAACTTGCCATCATGTAATATAGTTTATTGTTGTATTTTTTGCACTACATCTGGCAACACTGTACTAGAACGAATAGAATCTAAATGAAAAATGCAACCATTTCATTTTTTTCAGAACGTCAACTCATCATTGGAAAAGAGAAAGAACTAAAACAGTCATCAATCTGAGAGCATCACTTGATCATATCTGAAATTGTCATTGCCATTTCCAAACTCTGTCAATTTATTTTATTGGTTTATTACCTTACTCAAGAGGGGTTCACAATTGATCGTAGACTGTACAAATGCTTGCGATCACTAGTTCACAGCCTTTCGCAACCTGTCGTACAACTGATCAGTGATCACTGGCAGTGATCACTGATCAGATACAATGACCGGCAACTATTTGCTGATCAGCTGCAGCTTGTCATAGACTTTGCAAGTTTTCACAACAATTGCAAGTTCTGCATTAGCAATCAGTGCAAAATTAGCTGCCCCTATGATGACTGGCGATCAATTGTACGACCTTTGCAACTGATCTGTTACTAGTTGCAGACAAGTTGCAACTGATTGCTGACTCGTAAACAACCTTTGCAGATCAGTTGCAAATTACCTAGACCCCTATTGCAACAAATTGTGAATAGCAACAATTTTACAATGTGATAAAATGCTACTTGTAACATTATGAGATGACCCTTTTCTCCTCATATACATACAGTTTCCAAGTCAAAATATTATTTCGTATTTATTATTGAGAACATAAATTGAAGTTAAAAATTTTTTTGGTTTTAATGGAAAACCATAACTACTCAATTTATTTATTGGTTGATGATTTCTTAATTGGTCATTAAAAATCTTATTCCCAAACTAATTATTTCTAAAAAAATGTTTGTATCGAAATTCGGATTTGATATTAAAAAATAAGAATCCACAAGATCTACAAACAAGTCATTTTGTAAATTCGGCAATTTGCATAGTCTACTTTCTGCTTACAGCAAAACTTTTTTTAGATTCTGATTTTTTAAATGTCACTGAACAAAAACATCGAAAATCCATTTCGACCACAAAAACTCTTTTCACTGAAAATTGTTCCATTACATTAATATCAATTAATGATCCGAAAGTCTTAATATGTAATGGTTCCAACGGTTTTTTCATCCGACCATCACTGTGACGTAAAAACCATTCCATGATAACTATACCACTCAGTTTAACCATAATTACTTAATGCAATATATAAACGTCTTAATTATTAATATTGAAGTTTGAATATATGTTGAAAATCTCAATAAACTAAATTTTATTATGAAAACTTAAAAATGTTGTTCAAACAACAATTTTTAAAGTAAGAAATTGCACGATAGTGCAAATGTAAAAACGCCTCTTTTTATATTCTAGCAAAAAAAATGTCTCAAAATTCAATCCGCAAAGATATGACAGTAAATCTATTTAATTTTGCCTAAGACAGAATTTTATTGTCCATAAAAATGTCTTAGAATCTGACTTTAATAAATATCCAAGTAGGAAATTGATTGAACTAAAAAAAATATTCACATATACAAAATGATCAAAATTCACATGGTCACTTTTCATTTTGTCATTTTTTTTAAACTGTCCTCAAAAATATAGTTTATAACTTAATTACCTAACTCAAGGGCTGATTACATTTGATAGTATGACCTTGCAACTTGGTTAGAACTACATTTTGCAATGATTAGACAAGGCTGTGAACTTGCCTTAGAGTAGTCATTGCATGCAACTATTTTTTAACCTATATTTGAAAACTAGCAAAAGCTTGAGACAATCAATCATACACAAGTCACAAATTGTACGATCAAATGTGAACAAGGATTTAATCTAACCTGTACTAGTGGGCAGGCCCCTAGACCGGGACCCCATTAATTTTTTTGCAACAGTTTAACATTGCAACATTATGGTAATTGCGACTTTTTGAAATTACCCCTCAAAACATATCTCCATTTTTGGTCTCGGTCAAAATTTTTAGATTCTAATAAAATGCTATGAAATGAGTTATTAAACATTACCAAAAAAAATTTTTAAACTCTCCCTTGGGCCTCAAAATTTGAGGGTATATTTGATAAAGATTTAATTTTTAACAAAATATTTTAGTTATTGTATGGATAAAAACAACATTAAAGTAATCACAGCTTAAGCTGATTTAAAAAGAATAGATTACAATGAAAAATTAGAAGATTTTTAACGCAGTAATGAGACAAGCTTGTATGTAAGGCGTGCGTACATTGCATGCTAAAAGTACATACACCACGTACGTTGTACGTACATTACTATATTCATCACTTGTACGTCATACGTACTTTTGATAGCAAAAGTACGTCATACGTACATTCATACTTTTAGGACAAACTTCTTTAACGTACTACGCATGCGTATTCAAAGTGCGTAAGAGCTCTTTGACGTAATGACCACAGGGCTTAGTTCATTAATCCATTTACATTTTCGATGAAACTAAGCCCCATTGATATTCATTTTGAGACTGCATTAAAGGAAATACCCATCGTAAAACCAAATAGCTCTTGAATAATAATTTGAAATAAAATTTCTAAACAGACCCGGGGCCTGTTTAATGAACTAATAGAGTTACAAGTACGACCATCGACTTACAAGTAAAATTTTGTGTGTAGTGATAGGCACCGGCTCGATTTGATAGCTCGGAACGGTAAAAATATTATAGGGCATAAAATTAGAAAACCTCTAACATTTTGCCCGATCTAAGATAACCCTATCAGATAAATGGGGTTTTAAACAAAAGCTCTTTTTTCAAAAAGTTGAATGCTTTGTAATTAAATAAAATATTTTTCTTATTCTGCACCACTTAACTTACTTTCGTTACATTGACCGTTTGGTAAAGGCAGTGGTGCCAGGAATCCTCATGAAATTCCACCAAAAAATTCATCAGATCTGGCAACACTGATCAGAGGTACCAAAGAAAAGATTAAGATATTTTTCTGTTATATTTACTCTCTCTCAGCTTTCTATTTTACAGTAATGCCAGAAATACCTCACAAATTTCCCCAAAAACTGAAAAAAACTTGTATCTAATGTCAAAAGCTTCTTTAAAAGAAAAAAAGGTTCCCTACCAAGTTTTGGGTATTTCACCAAATCTGGCAACAGTGCTCTTATATCCAGGTTGCTTGTGTTAGACGATTAGTGCATTTACTTTTCTTATCTTTAATCTACCTTCGAAACAAAAACGAAACAAATTGATACATTTCAAAAAGGAGAGAGAAGCCTTCGTGTAGGGATGTGTCAAGGTCAATCAGTTTCGGGTCATTTTTTAATTTTGAAGAAGAACATTACACTGAAGTCAAATTAAAGAATATAGGTAAATAGGGATGTGTCGAGTTTCTTTATGAATTCGAGCTCATGAAACGACTAGATCTATGTTTACATACAAATATACTTAGTTAATAAATTCGAGCTCTTATAACAAGTAGATCTTTGTTTAGGTACAAAAATACTTAGTCACTTGTAAAGTATTGGTTGGTGGTCACTTAGCCAATTTCCTTTTTATGATATCATAGTATTAAATTAAAGAAGGCCATATGTTAAGTATTCAAGTTTAGCTGAAATTTGTTTTAGAATTTTCTTACTTCTTGTGCTACAAAAATCAGCATCAACTAAAAAGTTAATTTTGCAAATGCCTTAGTATTAAAATAAACCTCTTGAAATTTACATATGCTGAGATCATTAGAAATATACATTTGCACACAGGTAAAGTAGCTAAAGCCTTGGTCACATAACCATCGTGCAACAAAAGTGGTCGCACGACCATCTATCCCAAGTGTGGTCACATTTGATATGTGGTTGTAGGCCCGACCCACGACGGACTGGTCATGGCCTATCGTGGGTTAGGTCGGGGGCACGATAGCCTGGGTCGGACACACAATAACCTGGGTCAGACGCACGATATGCTGCGACAAGTGGTCGTGCACCTAGCCCATTGGTTATGTGACCAAGGCTTAAGTGACCAACCTATATTTTTACAAACCTTGGAGAACTAATCTAATTTAGTTTAAGTGCCTCTTAAGAAGTAATAAATATTAAATGACTTCCTACTTACATGTAATAGGGATAGGTCCAATCAACACAAAAGCTCAGATGTTTGCATTTTTTTCTTCATGTAGTGTTTCTTTGATGTTTAGAGAAACGAAAATTAGGGATAGTCAACTCGATCTCAGCCAAAAATAGGATTACTCAGTTCAAGGTGGGTTCAAATTTTTGATCGAGAATTGATGCGAGAAAGGAAGTGTCAAGTAAGCAAAAAATAAAAATAAACAAAAAAGTTGTTGTTGTTGTTGTCACGGCAGTCGGGTAATTTCTGTGTGTCTCAAATGGGGGAGGCATGGTTAGAATGGCAACTTAAAGTTGTAAATAAGACCAAACTTATTATCCTCAAAAAAATCCAAGTTAAAAAAAGGAAAGCTAGGCCTTTTTGATACTTAGACAAACAAGCAGTATAAGCTTAGCTATATCAAACTATTAAAGCAAGTCTCTATCATTGATTCCTGAGAAACCCATGATAGACAAATTTTTGGAGATGTAAATACTAATTTACTAATTCTATTTAATTTCATTCATTTTAAAGAACAAGTCTGTCCTTAATGAAGTAATTGAGACAATTTCTTTTGGACTTATTTCTCATGTGCCAAACATTTATAGATTCGTCAATGACACAATATACCCTGTCATAACAAAGTCACATTATACATTGATATTAATGTCCTGATAACACCCTGATACTGTGGAAATTTTTCTGTCATGTGACTTGATAACACCTGCATGGAAGCTGAATTCTTAATAAAAAAATTATCAGAGGACTGTAAGTTTTCTTCAAAGAACCAGGTTTTAGTCAAAACTAGCAAAGATCCAGTTGAAATTCTGAATAATGATCCCGGAAATTTTTATTTATTAAATCTCTAGAACTTCAAGACTCACACAATAATTTAAACTACACTTTGCCCAATAACAAACACAGCAAATTTATAAAGCCAACATTAAAAAATATTTGATGACAACATTTTTTTCTTTTATGTAACATTTTCGGAGGCTTTAGATCATCAGCATAACCTTAATTATTACAAGATTTAGATCATCAGCATAACCTTTGGTTTCCTTAAGTAGAAAATTTTTCTTTTTTTTATAGCAAAGACAATTTCAGATCAACTTGGTTACCTTAAGTAATCAAAATTATAGCATGGAAATAATAATGTCAAATTTTCATCATTTAAAGACGAAGGACAAGGTTACTTAGTAAAAAAATTCATAAACTTTTCAAAGACATTTCTTAAAGCTTTTGATTATGTTTTAAGTAAAGATTTGTACTACTTATATTGTAAATATAATAGAGTTAATTGTTCTATATGATCTAAATTTTCATTTGTCAAATTCTGGTTTTATAATCAATATTTTTTTCTAACGAGTAACAATACGTTTTAGAAAACAGAAGTAGTAATTATGTTGTGAAAACAAATCGTTTAGAGTTGCATGAAGTAGGGCTGTGTTAGACTCAAGTCTCGAACTCAATGTGATAAAGGTTGTGCCATGCTGCTTTGACAAAAAAAAGTAATAAAACTAATTCACGGAAAAAAGTTTTTTTCTGTAAGTTAGAACTTTTCTCTCGTCTCCTACTTTTAATTTACTAATGTTGTCTGCTTCCAGAAAAAAGCTTGCCTGTTTAACAGATAAAAAAAGTTTATTCATAATATGAAATAAATTACTCATTTGTCATCTGCTATAAAGAACTACAGATCTAAAATTTTCTTTAAATAGTATTTTTTTAGCATGAAATAGTTTAAGTTCTAGTTAATGCTACATTGAAGTAAGATGTAATAATTATGTAATAATTAGCCTTGAACTCTGATAAATGATCGATAATTATCTCTTGATGAATAATGAAATCATTAAGCTGTTTTAAGAACAAAACTCATTTTTTAAAAAAATCAATCTTTTTGTTTTCAACACGCAAAGTTAATTTTTCATCAAATAATTTTTTATTTAATTTGGCTAATTGGAAAAAAAATCAATAGTCCATTATAAAGGTTATGTATGGATTTCATAAATATTGAAACACTCACAAAAAAATTATTGTTAACTTTTCATTATTCTTCTACTAAAAAAACTTATTTATGTTTTTTTTTCGTTTAAAACTAAAAAATAATTCATAGACATTAGTGAAACATTTTTAATGATTTTCATCCATAGATAACTAGATGACTTATCCAACATGTCTTGTCTATGCAGCTGATACTAGAACCTAGTGGTGGGCGAGGGCTGGGCTGGCCCGCGGGCTGGCCTGGGCCAAACGATTTTTTCCTGGCCCGGGCCAAGTGCTACTGTTATAAAAGCTCGAGCTGGCCCTAAAGCTGGCCCGGGTCAAAGTATTTTTTTATGGCCCGACTCGGCCCGAGCCTTATAAAACTGGCCCGTGCCCACCTCTACTAGAACCCATTAGATGCTACATAGGGGACCGAGATAAAGTGACTGATACAATCAAATGAATTGGTCACTCTGACTATATCAACATCCAAGATCTGTGAGATATCTTTCCTTATAAAAATCTAAGTTTTTGTTTGTAGATTAAAGAAATATTTCTTTTGTGTCTTAGATATCTATTGCTGACACAAAGATACCTACCATGTATGTGCAGCCAAGGATATCAAATACCTTATTAGACATTGTATACAAATTTGAGACTTCTCAGTTCTGAAAAATTACAAAAATACATTTAATGCTGAACATTAAATATTTTAGTATTCTAATTTTCACTATTAAGTCACTTATGGTTTGTGAAAATTGGAAATTCAAACTAAACTTTTTTTTATTTTAAATTTCAAAATAGGTAGTAATCCTTTGCTTAAGCCTCTCTTGGGGGAAAAATGATTTTTCATTTTTACTCGAAATTGTCAAACCTAGTTTGGTGGAACTTGGTAACATTTTTGGCAAGCCTGACTAAGATTTTCTTTGATATTTTCGCTGAAAAAGAAACATATGAAGCATGAAACTTTCAACTTTCAAAAGGAGAGTGTTTCAAAAGTTTCAACCATTTAACTTAATTTGACTTTAATTCTTAATTAGAACAAATTAGCTCTAATTAGATGTAATCATCATTTTTTCTATGAAATATTCTGAATGTAAATCATTTGTCGAAGAATCAGGAAAGAAAATTATACAATGAAGTATTTTTTATCTAAACCGCACTAAGCAACCCCATTTTAGATTAGATTTATTTTTGTTTTAAAACCAACATCAATTTGGTGATTAAAACGAGAAATGAAATTTAATTTTACATTTTTACATCATACAAAAATTCTTGGACTGCCAATTCATCTTGAGAGGAAGAATCATTTAAAGGTCGCATTACTGCACAAAAAAAAGTGTTCAGATTTGACATTGTCACAATAGCTGACATCTTTATAAATCATCTCATCTCAAATTTGAGACAAGAGAGGTTGGAAATATTGAGAAAATTTTCAAGTTTTCTCAACATCTCATCTCAAACTTGAAGAAGATGTCAGCTAATACTTATACAAATGCAAAGTAAATTTGCCTCAGTTTAAAAATGTTTCAAAAATGATATTTTCAAATACTAACTATGACTTTATTAGGGGACTAGTCCCTTCGCTCTGCTGGAATGGATGAATGAATGTGTTTGGAAAAATGAAATGCAATGAAAATTCCTAAAAAATTTCTACACCCTGTATGTGTGATAACATTCTCAATGGTTATTATGTTTAAAGAGAAAGCCGGCTTTGAAAATTTGATTAAAAAGGGGAGAGTTTGAAAAGAAGGAAGGTATACATACATAGTAACTCCCAACAAGGACATCTATTATACAGGATTATATTAGGTACTATGACCAAAAATTATAATGAATTAAAAGAGATCTTAATGTGATAAGTTACCTTGGCTTACAAAGTTTCCAATGAGTCTAAGTGGAATAATTCCTTTTTTGTTATAGAATTGGTCCAATATAATAGATGTCTATGGCTGTTTAATCTTTGTCCGAGCACTCTTTTCAATATAGTAGTCTCAATAAATCTACAAAAATGCTTGCATTTCGATTTCTCCCTTTCTTTTAGGTGTTAGCATCGAGAATAAGGAGTCGCATTGTAGTTTAAACAATCCATTTCTGTAGCAGTCCATGGTAATTTAAGTTTAAACTTGGTACCTATTTTAAGATTCGACTCATCCTTATTTTCCCAACGGGGAAAATGATTTTTAGTGATAGTAACGCATGAGCGACTTTTGATTTCCCTAATTGAATAATCCCTGAAAACTCAGTGATGTGTGATCGGGCTTTGACGAGTCCAAAAAAACTTGATCTGAGCCCAGTCTTGCCATATCTAGTGGGATTCCTGAAAAATGGAATTACGTAGAAAATTATATATCCTCTTTGATTCTGGTGGAATTTAGCTGAATTTTTTTGGCAGATTACATATTCCATGGACATTTTTTTCTAAGAAAATTTATTTTTATTTCAAACAATGCTGTAAGAACGAATTTTGATATTTTTTTCAAAACATCAAATTCGTACCTTTTGCGTTTCTCATTTTATAGCAATAATAAATTGTCGTAAATTGAAATTTTTGAATTGTATAATTGAAATTTCAAACACTTAATGACGTATCCCATTTTACAAGCACAGTCTCCAGCCCTGCCGGAGCTCCGGATCCAGCCCCTTGCTCTGCCAGTGCTATCAGAACCAGTGTTGCCAGATATGGGAAATTCCTGTAAACTTTTGCGTCTAAAGAGGGTTTACCATAGAACATACAATGTTTAGTTTATATTTTGGGGAAATTTGACGATGCTTCTGGCAACACTGATCAGAACCCACATTGCAACCATTTGACAAAGTGACATTGCGACAATATGAGATTTTGTACCATTTGAAACCTCCACGTTTAAATCATTGATACCAAACCAAGTTTTTTTCATCGAAGAAAAAAACATCTAAAAACGATTTCAAAAGCAAAAAATAATCAAACCAATTTTAAATTTTTTTCTTCAAAGATAAAAAAACGATGTAACTTAATGAATGTATGTAAATTAGAGAAGTTAATTTTCTTTCCTACATTAAAGTCTGACTTCGTAATTAATGTTTTTAGACGCTCATACTTTGTCTCTGTCAATGAAACAATTCTTCTTCCTGCCTCGATTTGTCTTCTTTTACCGAAAGGCTCCAAATTTTAACCCATTCTGAAAATTGAGCGATAGATGGCATGCAGACAGTGTTGCCAGAATTGTCATCAAAATTTCCCCAAAATAGAAACAAAACATTTTATGCTCCTTTTAAAGCCCCCGTCAGACATGAAGGTTTATAGTTCCAAATTTAGGTAATTTCTCCAAATCTGGCATCCCTGCATGCAGAGTTGCCAGATTTGGTGAAATTCCTTTAAAATTAAAACAGAGAATTAAAGTCTTAGAGATGCTCATATGTAGAAAATGATATGCTCTGTTTTTGGTGGAATTTTGATGTCAGTTCTGGCAACACTTATGGTATGCAGAGTCAACAATAACAATATACATAACCAGTTGTGCCAGATTTGGAGAAATTCTTTAAAACTAAAACTTGATTCTTTGTTATTTTCGAAGTAATGTATAGTGAAACTTAATTTTATGGTGGAATTTCAACATTATTTTGAGCAACACTGAATCATAAATATTTTTATATTGATCAAAATTAATCTGTATTGACAATCGAGACCAGTGTTGCCAGATGTTAATGGCATTCCCCAAAATTAAAATTAAAAATGTTTTTGTCTTTTTTTTAACATAAAGTATTATGTTTAGATTTTGGTGAAATATAAGTGACATATCTGGCACTTCTGCTCGAGACAAATGTTACCTGGTCCGATGGAATTCTCTAAATTGGGAACTTAAAACTGCTTTACAGAACAGCCACTCCTGTGCTTAGGTTTAGGTGGAATTTCATTAACATATTTGGCAGCACTGACAAATCGAGAGCTAGGATGATTTATAAAATTAGCTAATTTCCAATTTCAGAGTGAATGATAATGTCATGTCTAAAGGCAATGATTCAATTTTAATTAATTATAATAAATATTAACCTTGGTCTTTTTGGCACAATATCTACAAAAACCCATTGATCAATAAGCAATCAATCAATAAATTGACTTGATTGCCAAGATTCTGTTATTTTCTGTCAACATATATACCTTCAATTGAACTGATATTTTAACAATAACTTCATTAGGATGTACTTAAATCCTATAAAGAAATGTTAGTTCCATAAATGCTTATAAAATTTGAATAATTAAAAAAGGTATTTTTAATTTTAACCCTCAAGTACAAAACTATTAAGTCGAAACTATAGGTTAGACTGTGTTACAAGTAATAACAATTAGGTGCAATTATTCAACCACCTAGACTTACAATTTTGTATTTTCAACCTAGGTTAAATGCGTAATAAAAAAATCCGAAATTTATCGGATATTACTTAGTATAGGTTGTTTTCAACCCCTGTTAGGGCTAAAGGGTTAGTCCTGGCACAATTAGTGTTCAGCTAACACTTTTTTTTATTTTTGCGACAAGAAGGAAATAGCGACAATTTAAAATTTAACTCATAGTATACCGTGGAAAGTTTGAACAGAGTGGATCTTTATTAATCAGTCTATGTAACAATTTCAAATATCTTAAACTTTTAATATTGATTTTTTTCATAAATATTATTTTTAAACTCACAATTCCATTTCATAGTAATGATTAAGAAAAAATTTCAAAATATCTTTGGCAATTCTTTTTCATACTTTAGTGGAATTTAACACACATTTCTGGCAACCCCTATACGTAGATTTCGATGGAACTCAAAATTTTTTCTAGAAATTTTTTTTTCTCAAAATTTTCTTGGAATTTCTTCGACTTTTCTGGCAACCTTTTCTCGTAAATTTTGTTGGAATCAAGAACATTAAAAAATCTTTTATAGATTTCGGTGTAATTTAAAAAGATTTCTGGCAGCACTTTTCTACACTATTGCAGTAAGGACGTTACGATTGAAAAGCTGGCATGTTTTATATGCTACAATTTTTTAAATTTATTTATTGAAGTGGGACAACTTAGTCGTAACCTACGATCGTAATTTTCCATAACATTGGTACCAGGGCTGCCAGAAACGTTACTCAAATTTCACCAAAATTTATTGAATATTGCTAACTCTGGCAACACTGAAGACACTTGGATGCTCATCTGTTTTGTAGGAAAAGCAAGTGTGACGTTTTTGTGCGAGTAGAATGTCAACCGGTGTTCTTTTTTTCAATTTTTTTTTCTTTTAAGGTAGAATAGAAAAAAAACTGTGGCAAAACATAATTAGTCTTAGATGAAGTGATAGCTTACTCATTCTAAAAAAAGTTGAAGATTTTTTTCTTTTATTAAAAGAGGGTTTATTGTCATATAATAAGCATTGTTTAAAACTAATTTCAGATTAATTAATTCAAATGAGTAATCTCATCACGGAAAGGCTTGAATCTGGCCCATATGTATATATGTATACCCCCCCCCCCCCCCCCCCCCCCCCCCCCCCAAAATATTTTAAAAAAAATATATATTTAGAGTAAATTTAAAGTTAGGGACACCAAAATAAT
>LR051041.1:8221-26488 GCA_900607525.1 Apocyclops royi
TAACATTTACAACTCTCAAATTCTGCACTAGTCAGTGTTCTATCAACATGCTTTTTTAGATCGATAACAAATAATTGCTCAACAAGGTCAACTATAAGTTGCAAAAAGTCTGTCAATTTCATCAACTACAACTTGTAGAAACATTTATGAAATATCCATTGCAAAGGCATACTTTCGATTACGAAATCTCATAAAAACATGGGGATATTCTGGTAGTAGAAGAGGTCCTTTTGGCAACATTGAATTTAAGGAATTTCCAGTTTCTATTTTGGAACTACAATTCATCGACATTTTGTGGTACTTTTATGTGGCATAAAAACAGGGTGACATAGAATGTATGAGACAAGCTGATTTTTACTGGGAGGGGCTACAATTGAGTAAATAGTTCCTTAAGGTGGAAGTCCTTCAACCATCTTGGCCGTTTCACCTTTTAGATATTTTTTCAAGGTTACAAATCTTTCAAAATATTCCTTACCTACAGTTGCCAGAGTCTAGTAATGGGGTCCTCAAGGTCATGTAGAATTTGGGCCAGTCCCAAATATTACAATCAAATAGCTTTATGATGGCATTTGCAAGCATAGAGCTCACAAGAAAGGATTTGATGCCATTGTCGACGACCCTGCTTGTCGACAGGTGCAATAAGTCGAGAGTGCTTTAGAAAAGTGATAATTGATATATAATTAATTGATCGTAATATTTTTCTGTGCGCACGCTGCTCTGTTCGAGCAAAGTATTTTTTTAAGCTCTGTCTAAAATTGCCTTTATTCCTTTGAGCTTCATATTAAGCTTTGATATTGTTTCAAATAAGGCAATTTAGCCCACACATTTTTTCATTGAAATGTCTGCATTGCTGACCTAAAGACAGTGAGAATTATTCATGCCAACTTAATCTTGACTTCCATTTGTTCGTCAAGACAAGGCGCAGGTTAAGTGATATAAACATTTATTCATAGACACATAAGACTGTTGTACAAGTGAAAGCAGAGGTTATAGAGAGTCACTGTTTAACAATCAGTACCCACACGGCAAAAAGATTACCAACTAAGGCTCGACAAATAAGGTTTGGTCATCAACAAATGGTCCTTCGAGCCGGAGTCGAACAAGCGACCTAAGGAAATCAGCTTTTTTATTTTACCACAGTCCTCTATAACTTGAGCCAGAAGAATAGTAGACTCCAAGTGTTTATGTATAAATAATCCTGCATTAAGAAAAAAGTTGTTTGTATCGTAAATGTCATTGCTCAGAAACCTGCTAAGCTCGAGTAGCAGAGAGGAGGGAAACGAAGGTGACAAGCAACCACCATTACCACCTCAGCCGCCTGAACAGCTGAATCCGCCGGAAGACGGTGAACCTCAGCCAGAAGCTGAAGAGGAGCCTGCAGATAAGTCCCAGTATGAAGACTCTAAACAAGAGCAAGAGGAGACTAACAATTCAGAGGCTGAGCCTGTGCAGGTAACACAGTACCCAGAAGACCTCGCAGACAATTACATAGCGTCTGGTTCGGAAGGTGCCACAGGAGGCACTGCAGGAGGCCAGAACAGTCATGTGGAATCATTGAAAAAAGACAGGCAGTATTCGAAGTCTTCATTCACGCCAATGGTTAATGATTTGCTGGAACTTTGCAACAAACCAGCTGAACACGACCTATTCGAATTAAATCAAAAGTTACAGGAGGTAAAAATGGCATTTCAGACAGTCACAAAATGCCTTCATGATTACCTGAAGGCAATGGCTGGAGCCAAACAAGCCATAACAGAAACGGAATTGGATTACCTTGATGCCGCTCAGAAGCAACTTGCTGAAGTTACTGGTAAGTTGAAAGACATTCACAGGGAAGGGACGTATCGAGGAGCCGCTGAGGCCAGAAGTTTAGATTGGTCTTTCAGAGAAGCCAGAAGCATTCCACGTGCACCCACAGATGATGACGGTGCAGAACCAGGTGAAGGCCCGAGTGGAGCTGCTGGAGGAGCCATACCTCGTACTATGGATCGTACTCCAGCCCTAGTCATCCCAAGGCCACCTGTCTCAGAGCCAAGACTGCCACCTTCAGACCCCAGCTACTCAGGTGACACTGAAGAAATAAGAAGAGAAGCCCTTTACTTGAGAGGTGTTCATCATGACATATGGTTGCCCACGTTAGCAGATATGACAGAGGATTCCGCACAGATGCTTGTCAGACATCTTGTCTCAGGACAATGTATTGTGAAGTCATTTAGCAGATCAGCGAAAGAATGGCCGGAATTCCTCACTTCCTGGGTCGACTACAACAGGATTTTGGCAGATGCTGGAAAAACTCATTATACCAGGTTCATTGCTCTGAAAAAAGTCTTAACTGTAGAAGCATTGAAAATGATCGAGGGCTTTCCACCTACAAATGCAAATTATGATACCGCAATCAATCTTCTGAAAAAGACCTATGATAATAAACAAGATTTGTTCAACGACCCGATCAGAAGTATAAACAATCTGCCAATGATGGACGCCAACCAGAAGGCTTTCAACATAAAAATTCAAGTTGTTAACCAGTCGATAAGAGCACTCCATATCACGGTTGATGGAGTTAATATGGGCATGATCATGGAAGCCATGCTGAAGAAATGCTCATATAGAGTCAAAGCTGAATGGGCGAAGAAAACACTTCGTAGGAGAAATCCCATATATCCCATGGGCCATGATATGACTGTTGCTGACCTGACTGACTTAATAGAAGAACACCTCATGATCCTACTTCAAATCCAAGCTCTGGGAGGTAAAAATTCTCAAGACATAAAGAAGCATGATCATAGGAAGAAAGATGTACGTGTCAAGTCACACGCTACTACAACAGATGAATGGGCCAATTGTTATGCCCAAACAGGCCAAGAGTCCAAGAAAAAGACTAAGCCGAAGAAACAAAACAATCCAGCCAGTCAGCCCAACACAGCCCAACAGCCAGCACAGCAAAAAACGGAAATCTCTGGTGAGAGAAAATGCATTTGCGACAAAACAGGACATTATCCCTGGGGTTGTCCTAAGCTCAATGGCCTGACGACTGATGGCATCTGGGATATTGTCGAGAAAAAGAATCTCTGAAAGGTTTGCTTATACCCGGCCACAGAGGAAAATTTTGTAACTTAAAGAAATGTTTTACTTGTGAAACCTGTGGAAAGAAAGGACATGTCACTCGAATGCACGGATCCCGTGGACCAGGCAAGGCCCAGACTGCAGAAACAAGTCAACAATGTCATGCTGTCGCTGTGGAAGAAGATTTTGGAGCAGCTAGAGCTGCAGCCCTTATTGAAATGGACGGCAAACAATTTGAGCCCTTACTGGAGTGTCTCAGATGTGTAGACAGACCAGCTAATGAAGACAGAATAATGAAAGAAGTGGAACCATTTGAAGTCAACGTATTCCTTGACAGTGGATCACAACTTTCCATGATGTCCAATGAAAAAAGTGGAAAACACAGAGTCAAAGGATAAGTTGTCACCCTTCAGGTGGGAGGCAGCACAGGCAGCGAAAAACTAACTACAGAAAAAATTCAGTTTTATCTGATAAAGCTTGATGATGAATCAGCCCTGTGGGTCAGCGTACAAGGATACAAGGCCGACCCTATTGAGCTGCCCGTGACAGCCAAAATGGAAATGACAGACGAGGACCTAGCGGAAGTCAGAAAATTCGACCTGAGTATTGATCCCACGAAGCACGTCACAAAAACAAATGTCATCCTCGGTCAACCTTACTACACCTTGATCCAATGAGATGTACTTGGTCAGGCACCACCAGGATTCCCACAAGTCAAAGACTCATTGCTCGGATGTTTTTTAGCTGGAGCTTTTTGTGTACAAATGAAAAGGTAAGCTGTTTTCAATCCCGGTCAACTGAATTAGAGGACTTCTGGAATTTGGAGCATTTGGGCATCAGTAATAAAGATTCAAAATTTACTTTGGAAGAGGAAAGAGTTCTTGAAATGATGAGAAAAGGATCTTACTAAAGAGCTTACGAGAAACCGTTGTACACGAGTTCATTATGGCTAGATAGTCCTGATCAGCTAGGCATTAATCTCAGTTGTTGCTGCAGAATTGCTAGACATTTGCATCCTAGTGCACTTAGAAAAGGTCATGTTAAAGAAATAGATCTAGCTTTTCAAGAATTTTTTACTGGTAATTTTGCTGAAAAGGTATTGCCGCCAGAATTTGGTGAAAAAGTATCGTATTTACTGTGTCACCCTGTTTTTCGCCCTGATAAAGCAACTACTAAATGTAGAATTATTACGAATTGTTCATCCAAAACTGAAACAGGTAGATCCTTGAACTCATATTTGCCAGAGGCAACCCTCCTACTTCCAGAGTATCCTCATATCCTCATGAGATTTATGGCCAGAAAATATAGTTTCACTCTTGACATTTCAAAAATGTTTTGGCAAGTTTAATTAATTGAAGCAGATCAAAATTTACAACGTTTTATTTGGATACACGAGCAAGGTGTTGAGCAACATTGTCAAATGAAAAGTTTAGTGTTTGGAGCTGTTTGTAGCCCGTTTCAAGCAATTTGGGTTATTTTGCAGCACTTGGCTATTTTCAAGGACCAGTTCCCTAAAGCTTATAAACATGTAAATTTAAACTTGTATATGGACGATGTTGCATCTAGTGAGAATAATCTAAAAGACGCCCAGGCCTCAGTCAAGCAATTATTTGAAGTTTTTGAACTTGCGAGTATGAGCACACATAAATGGGTCTCAAATGATGTGTCCATTTTGAAAGATTTGCCCCCCGAATTGATTTCTGAAACAGAAGTCGTTAAAATTTTAGGCCAAGGATGGAATTGTAAAAATGATGAGTTGATTTTTCATTTCTCACAATTAACAGAAGAAGAATTAATTGGGATAGACACCAAGCAGTCTTTCTTATCAAAAGTTGCTAAGTTGTTTGACCCCATGGGAATGATCTCCCCTTTCATTCTACATATTAAACTTTTTTTTCAACTCCTATGATCTTTTCAAATGAAATGGGATGATGCATTACACGACGCAATGCAAAAAGATTGGGACTCATATCGAGCTTGTATTAAAGATTTAGAAAAAATTAAAATACCGCATCAACTAGATGGTGATCGAAAAATTGCCTGGTAGTTTTTTGTGATGCTAGCGAAAAAGCTTATGGAGCTGTTGTCTACCTTGTTACACAATGCACTAATCAAAAAATTACAATAAAGCTCGTTTTTTCCAAAGCAAGAGTCGCTCCTGTTAAATTTGGAGCTAAAAAATCAACACCTGAGTTGACAATCATACGACTTGAGCTACTGGCAATGCTGATTGGTTCGCGTAAAAACTGGTCTCTAACTGTGGCAGTAGGCTGCGGGTATGTCAAGATAGGATGTTGTAACAATTTATGTGAATCGGCTTGCCTCTTTATTTAAAGACCGATTCCCAATATCTTATTAATCTATTAATAGCTATATATGTTTACCTCAAACAATTAACCTCAGAATGACCGTACTTCAGAGTGACAACGCTTCAGAGAGTTCTCAGTTTTATTCTCAGCAAAGCAAAGCAAATACAGCAATGATCCTCACCAAAGTGAGCATAATCAATGAAAGGGGCATGGGTTTATATAGCAGGCAAGTTGGCGTGTACTTAAGAGTTACTATGCACAAAATGCTGATGTCATTTTGTGCATCTGCAAAAATCCAGTATATTGCAGTAAAAAACAACTTTTAAAAGTGAAAAACATTGCAATAGATGATCAAAGGATGAAATGCAATTATTGAATCAAACTCTAGGGTTCAACTACACTTAAGGCGACATTACACATGGCATATTCTTCCCGAAAGCATGTATTTACAATTAAAAGACCGGCGAACTGCCACACTAACCGTTTTATGGAAAATTAAATTTTCTTTGTTTCACTGATAGCATGATTAATTTGCAAAGATTAAGAAAGGGTTCAAAATTGTTTAAAACTTGGGTTGGTAACCAACTCAAAGAAATTGAAGATAAAACAAAACCCGATAATTGGAATCATGTGAGAATGCATTTGAACCCAGTTGACCTAGCAAGTCAAGGTGTAAATTTCGTTGATGAACTCATTAAAAGTAAACTCTGGTGGTCTGGCCCCGAATTTTTGAAATATAAATTTACTGATTGGCCCCTCACTCAAAAGGTCAAACACATCTCTACTGAGGATATTGAGGAATAATTAATATTGCCAATTTATTTATGCAAAGTTCAAACGAAAAATAAACTAAATGCCTGAATCAAATTACAGAAAAGATTTCGAGGTGGAAACAATTAATTAATTTATTTTGCTACATCTTGAGAACGGAACATCCTTCATTTAAAATTTACTGAAAAACTGCTTGCTCAGTTGCTGAAGACGCACAAGTTGAAACTTATGTTTTTAAAACTATTCAGTTGTCTGTCTATTTAGCAGAAATTAATGCTTTGAAAAATGGTCAGCAAATTGATAAAAAATCTACTCTGAAGAATCATCAGCTATGGCTAGACCCCGAAGGAATTTTATGAACTATCACTAGATTCGATTATTCCCACACAAGAAAGTTTGACGAAAAGAGACCGCTAATATTGCCCCATCATAACAGATTGGTGGAATTGTTTATTCTTGATTCACATAAATGATATTACCATGCGGGATATAACTTTATCTTGAATTTAATTAATCAAAAATTCTATCTGATCAAGGGAAGAATTGAAATTAAACGAATTTTGTTGAAATGTTTCCAAAAGGGGTGTCTAAAGCCAAAGCCGTTAGAACAACAGATGGTTAATTTGCCGACTAATAGGATTAATAATCCCTTGTATTATAGGGTCGTAGCTTGTGACCTCTTTGGACCTTTGTACGTCAACCAAACTGAGCAGTCAAAGCAGGCTAACAGAAAATGTTTTGGAGTTATTTTTACTTGTCTCTTTTCTCGTGGTGTACATTTCGAGCTAATGCCCACGCAAGGTACTGAGTTGTTCCTTGATGCCTTTAGAAAGTTTGCTGCAAGTGTAAGGTTTCATCAGTGAAACTTATGGGTATCTGTGATTAAAGAAACGGATTTACTTGTTCATCCGAATATACGTTATCAAATTAAAAGGCTTGGCTTGTTTTGCAATTCTACTAGTTAGTTAGTTCAGTTGTACTCAACAAGATAGACATTTTGAATTCTTTTATTGTCTTGTTTGTTTACCATGTGATATTTGAGAGCTTGTGCTGAGTAAGTAACATTGAAATTCCTTTTAGAATGATTCATAAAAGCTAGGAGTTAGGCCTGCGTTGCCGCACCTACAATGTAGTTTACTTGTGGACTGATTTTTGTGTGAATGTTCAATTGATCTGGAGATTGCAATCAGTAAGCTTTAAATAAAGTAAGTAAAACTCTTCATTCTTATTTTTTGGACTCTTAACAATAAGCTGTTATATATTTAAAGATAAGACACTTATATTAGTTTCTAACTCTATAGACCAGAATAGGCCGTGGTCTTATTCGGTTCAGGTTAGATCTGATTTGGACAAGTTTGAACTTGTCAGAAAAAGTGACGACATATTGCGCAATAATTTATTTACGGCGTAGATTGAGCAGAAACATAGAGTACCAACCGCGACCGCAAGAAAAGGTTTGCCGTCTGTAATTTATTCAGATAATGGTAAATACCTTGGACTGCTAACAAAGAGTTAAAGCAAGTTTTTCCTCTATTAACTGGATGAAAGTAAACAACTTTGCTAGAGAAAAAGGCATCGAGTGGATATTCAATGAGCCGCTTGCCCCTCATAAGCTAGGGGTAATGGAGCGTATGGTAGCCACGACGAAATGACCTTTTAAGGCCATTACGAAAGACCATACTTTGACCTTCGCCTAGCTCGAACTCATTTTGATTGAGATTGAAGCAGTTGTTAATTTGCAACATTTCAGCGAAGTCTCTCAGACCGGGTTGAAAGCAGTTGCGCCTGCTGAATTAGATTTAGGCAGGCCCTTGTATGTCCTGTTGCTTCCCAAAAAGGCACCCAAAATTATACATCCCAGTGGAAGAAAAGTAAAGAAATCTTGGTTGGTTTTTTGGATTAAAGTTACATCTGGTAATCAATGATTTAGGAGAAATTATAAGCTTTCAACTAAAGAACTTTTGGGATCTGTGGTCTCACACTTATTTGAACTCCCTAAAAATTAGACAAAAATGGACAGAACCTAAGGAGCTAGATTTACTGGGAAAAATGGTACTTATTAATGAAAAGAGTCCATTCTTGGATTGGAAACTAGCTAGAATAATTAGAGTTCTGCCCCCAGGGCCTGAAAACTTGATTAGGGATGTTGAAATTCTTACACCACAGGGTTCCTTCATCAGATCTTTTAAGAATTTAAGCTTGATTGAGCAATTTTTGTGAGCAAATTTGCCATAATTCCACATGCCAAGGTATCCTGTAAATAATAACAAAAAATTACAAGGTTGACCATAGATCCTCAAATAAATGTCTAGACTTCTAGTACTCCATGTTGACTCCAGTAAAATTAAGACGTCCATGTTTTATAAAACTTTTTCCACTGGGGGAGAGGGATGGGGGGAGCGAAAAGAGCAAAAGGATTTTTAAAATTAATAAGCTCTAGCAATACAAGCAGAAGATCAACAAGAGGTCAGCTTCATGAGTCAGCAAAATAAAGATGCTCTGCAACAAGCCACACCAAAGTCAGTTCTGTTCGAAGACTGAAAAGAAAAACTCCTGAATCTCAGTATGCGAGAGTTGATAGAAAGAAGCAGAGCACTTCATATCTCAAATCAAAGACTTTGAAACAGAAAAAGTCGTTTACCCTTCTATAGCAAAGTGGCCAGACCCCCTACATAAGAAGAAGCATATCGAGCTGATATGAACCCAAGACTCAGGGCTAACTCAGATGGAGATGCCAGGGAAGCTGAATGGTCCCCTCAATGAAGAACGCTTTCGGACCCTGCACTAGAAGACAGCGTATGTCAAGAATTGAGTGCAGTAGCTCTCCAATTAATTAGAGAAGCAAGAAGTTCATCAGTCGCGACTGGAACACATACAGCTACAGGTGCATGAGCAATCCAATCGACAGTAACCGTCACCACCCCAGCCGCTGTGGCACCAATCTCATCGGATTGGAATGAAGACAGAACCCTTATCGCAACAAATAACAGGACAAGTGCCCCGATGCCTCCTCCTACCAACAGATACCCTGACCCACGTCAGCATCCTAGACGATTAATGTTGGGGCCTATTCCGCTGCCACCAAGGATTTCAAGGCTGGCTCGACAAGTTAATCCACAACGCAATGTGAGAGAAAACATCTTACTGGCAGGAGCGGAATTTGAAGATGACGAAGATTCATTGGCGCTCATCATGGTTTATCCCTTAACAGGCTACGGAGGTAGCAGGCAAGCCCAAAGAAGAAGAAATCGACGAAGTAGGCAGGATGAGGAGAGGCAAAGGAGACTTCAAGAGCTCGAGCCATATGAGCCCTTGCCAACTGAACCAAGCTTGGCAGTTAGAAGAGACATTCAAAGAGGTGTCAATGGGCCTTCAAGAAGAGGAGAGGAGCTTGAAAGGTCTATACTCGAGGAAAATCAAAGACAAGTTTGATCTCGAACTCAGCACCCCCTGATGAAGAGATGATAAAACAAGAGAAATTGGTTTACAAAATGCAAGAGTTCATGTCGCTTATTGAAAATATATCAAAAAATAGTGGCATTAGGTTTACGACATGTGAGCTAGAAACATTGCGTGACATGTATCTTGCCAAGAGACACGCGGTAAACATATTGGAAGACAAATGGAACGCTGAGCAAGCCAGAGTGCAATGAAAAAATCAGGTTGCCAAATAATTGGTACAGAAACCTCCGTAGAGAATGTAAATAGTGTAGAAATGGAGACTGATATATGTTATTAAAAGAAGACCTGTCGCAAGTTGAAAAAAGATTTCAATGAAGAAGCCGAAACATTATTTGAGGCCCAAATCAGGGTGGTCAACCTGATTAGGCATTTCGGGAATGACTAAGTCTGAGGCAAAAACTCAGAAATCACCTGATGAGAGCACCGAATACTCCTAGTGTTTATTGAATTGAAAAACTTAAGCTGACAATGAAACTTTGATAGTGACACAAGACCTGCACTGAGCACTAGAAATAATTTGTTTGACAAGGTGATTTGTTACGTAAAAAGTGCCTATTAGTAGTGAAGAGTTTCAGGAAGATAGAACGAATAACAATTTGGACTCAAAAGACTTTTATTTACTTTTTCAGTGAATCATGAAGTGCCTTCTGATCCTTGTGACTCTTAACCTGTTTGACTGTTGCTGATGATCACTTGAAGGCTCATGTTGCTTTTAAAAAGCATGGCATGTATGCAGCTGGAGTAAAATGCAGACATCTATACCTGCCCCTGGACCTGCAAATGGCCAGAGATGCGGTGGGTAGCCTGATCCCAGAGATTACATCACCTGAAAACACTAATTGCAACAGAGTAAGGATTTGGGAAAAAAGCATGCTAAATATGGCATTCTGATCCTCACTTTGCAAGAGACATTGATGGAACTGGATGCAACTTTTAAACGGTACTGCATTATGACAAACATGGAATCAATCATACCGATTGGCTTTTCTCGAGCCAACATCAATTCATTGGTCGACACCATGAAGTCCTTGGAAACACATTCAACACAATGAAAAGAGTTGACAGACCTCCAGAAGATTCGCGGAAAACATCAGGTTGAGTTTTTGTAATTGGGATTAAGCTTGTACAATTTTTACGAATTGAATCAACTAGCTGATGAGATTGATAGTCAGCAAAGAGACATCAGAGTACTCAGACAAACTGTGGAGCAAACTGCTTTAGTTACTAACCAACTTGTAGACACAGTGAATGGATATAGGTTAGTTTTGAACAAATTCGCTGAAAAGTTGAATAATGACATGTTTGAGCTTTATTGAATCGAGGTCTATTTGCAACTCAATGCTCAGTTGTAGAAAATGATAAATGAAATTTACTTACTCGTCGATGGGTTAGGTGACTTGCTCCAAGGTAGACTGAGCCCTATTGTTTTAAACTGGCAACATATCGCAGATGCCATGACCACATTGCATAAAAGGGCAGATGAACAAAAGATGCGTCCAATTTTTTCAGAGTGGGGGTGGATTCTAAATGCACCTTTTTCATTTTTCATTGAAAGAAATATTGTGCAAATCCCTTATTATGCTGACAACTTATACCAGGTATATGAATACTTGGACCTCCCAATCATAGCCAATAATTAAAAAGAGAATGGCTTTAGTCATAAGTCCCTTGGAACGTTCAATTGCAATTGATCCTAAAACCCACATGGGTAAAACAATGATGAAAGCAGAATTCGATAATTGTAAAAGTTACCAGCTCAGATATGAGAGAGTTTATGTTTGGGATGACTCAGCTATTATTGAGATGCAGTCAGACAAGACTTGTCTCGGCATGCTATTTACAGGCATTTTTGAATGGAATTATTTAGAAAAGGTCTGCAACCTCAAGTTATCGTTCCCCAGAGCTCATTATCATGTGTTAGGCTACGATAAGCTGGTGTACTTCCTACCTCAGAATACCAAGACTAGATAAGATTGTAAAAATATTTCTCAGATTGTTGTGAAAGAGAAAGTAGGATTACATATTGAAAAAATTCCTAGAAATTGTCGATTTACTGCCCCCCACATTTCTTTTGTTCCAGAGAACGGCCTAAGTGTGAGGAAATAACCATGGATCATGTTTCCTCGAGAAATGCCTTTTGCACACTTGACATTCAATTGGTCTGAGGCTGAGCAATTCCTGAGCTCTATCTCTGGTCAGCACTGATTGACTAAAGTATCATTGGATGAATTTTGTCATCACACCTGGTCTAGCCAATTGCATGGATCTCACATTTTGACCACATCATTGTGATGACCATCCTTGCTTGTTTGACATGCATCGTAGCGTATTATCTGTGGAGACATTGGAATTGATGCCAAGAGAAGAAGTGCAAGACAGCAAAGAAAAAAGACTGACATTGAACTACAAGAAGTGAAAAGTGTTCCAAAGTCCCCTGAGGATGTGATTTTGAGAATCACAACATAACATCGTGAGGGGGAGTTTGTCGACGACCCTGCTTGTCGACAGGTGCAATAAGTCAAGAGTGCTTTAAAAAAGTGATAATTCATATATAATTAATTGATTGTAATGTTGTTCTGTACGCACGCTGCTCTGTTCGAGCAAAGTATTTTTTTAGGCTCTGTCTAAAATTGCCTTTATTCCTTTAAGCTTCATATTAAGCTTTGATATTGTTTTGAATTGGGCAATTTAGCCCACACATTTTTTCATTGAAATGTCTGCATGGCTGACCTAGAGACAGTGAGAATTATTCGCGCCAACTTAATCTTGACTTTCATTTGTTCATCAAGATTCCTGGAATTTTGCGGTGGAAAATTCCCGCGCTCTAAGGAGTGGCGATTCAAGGTTTCATAATTTTACCCTGTACATATTCCATCAGTTCAGATCTAACATTCGAACAATAAAGTATTCAAGTATCAATTGGATTTCTTCCTAAAAAAGGTACTTAACAGATAATTCATTATCTAAGTGTGAAGAAGGCGCAGGTTAAGTGATATAACATTTATTCATAGACACATAAGAACGTTGTACAAGTGAAAGCAGAGGCTTTAGAGAGTCACTGTTTAACAATCAGTACCCATACGGCAAAAAGGTTACCAAGTTACCAACTAAGGCTCAACAAATAAGGTTACATCGCCAACAGCCATCCACTTTTTTTGCTTTGAATGGATTCAATTGCCCTGCAATTTCCCATAATTCACCTTCGATATCCAGAATCATAGATGTGGAAACACCTGACCCTCTGGAAGGCCTTTGTGGTCGATCCCTTTTAGGATCTAGTTCATCATCACCTGGATCTTCAACGGGGTCAGGATCAGGATATTTTCTTGGTTCTGGAATCTGACCTGTGCCTCCAAATATATTGGGGATTGTGCATACATCTGTGGGTGTCTTAAACAGACCTTTTTCAAGATGGTGGGCAAATGAATCACTATAGTGTTTCATTAGATTAATTGCCTCATTAGGATAGAGGACATCTTCATTGTTTAATTTTACCTTTACTTTTAGATATTCTTGATGATAGAAAATAAAAGATGAATATCTTATCTAGACCATTTGAAATCTTCCCTTAAATTATTCTAGTGTGACTTCACTTGTATCTTACAATAGAGCTTCAAAAGCTTTAACAGCTTTTGTCAAGTTTGACTTAGCAACGGTCCTCCAATCTTTAGATGCTTCCTCTTCTGTACTTGGTGGGTCACAACTGCCCATGGCAACCCCTGGGGCTGGGTCAGCCATTTTCCAGTGACCTGGGGTACCTGAATCGCTTGTGAATCTGGACTTTTCTTCACCTCTGGGTTTTCTGGATTGTTTGACTTTGCTTTATCTGGCTCAGGGTTATCTCCTCCCTGACTTTGAGAAGACGAACCTGGAACTGGCTCATCAATTAAAGACTCTTCTGTCTCTTCTGAGGAAGTACTACTGTCTTCTTTTAGATCTGGGCTTCATGTATCATTTACACGTTTAAATGGGTTAGCTTATGTTTTGATTCAGACTGTATTTTCCACTTGGCAGTTCATCTGCTTGTTGTTTTGGGTGAAGTTTTGCATCTTCCGGACTCTGGCTTGAAGGACCACTTTGTGACATGACATTCTTGATGAGGTGAAATCAAACACCTTATGATGATATGTTGTGTTAAATATAAACTGATCAAGCTTATCTGTACCTTGAGAACAGGGCCTTAAATACCTGACTTGACACAGGCTCTTGTCGAGTTTCTTCAAGTGTGGCCGTGGACTTTTAATAATACGAGTAAAAAATCCACACTCCACTAGAGACCAGAGACTGACTCATTTTCAAAGCTTCAAAAGTATTTCTAGTAAAATATCTCTTAAATACTAAGGTTTGCAATACAATGAGACAAAAGCTTTTATACTCATTTTAAAGTTTCCATTTGACTTGGGACATAGTTATAGTCATGATTTTGGGTCTTTTTTTCCAGGAAGAACTGTGTGTCAGCTTTTAAAGGTACATTTGAATTATTGCAAGGTGTGGCGTTTTGCCGATCAATTACATCATTTAATATGCTTTCGGGAAAATATGGTATGTGTAATGCCTCCTTAAGAAATTAGATAGTATAGGAAGAACGAGTTACTTCCCATTCTTAGTTCTCAATTTTGCTGGTAACTATTAAAATCATGTGTGTTGACCTTTGAGATCTCGTACGTGTTTGGTGAAATGTTTTACCTGAGAAGATGCAAGAAATGGCTTAGATATGCAAAAGACAAAAGATTTGACCTGTGCTTTATTGCTCTAAAAAATGTCAAAAAATGTCGCGCGTTTTCACTTTTCAATGTGCGCTTGTTGAGCGCACCGTTGGGTATGTAAGATGAGACAAACCACGTTTTTTATGCGGATAGATGTTAAGTGCCCGAAGCATGAAAAATAGGTTCCCGCCAAGCTTAATATCCTGAATCCGTCATTTTTATGCCCGCGAAAATGCTTGTATATAAAGACTTGCTTGTTGCTAAATAAAGTCAGTCACGGTTGGAATTTGTCTTTGGATTCACTCGTATAGTCGTCTACACTATATTTAGAGGCAGCGTCGTGATGAACTCTGAAGAACCCGAAAATAAAAAATGGCACAAGCAGCCCAATAAATCGTAGAGGCAGTCAACGCTGAAATCAACCTGATAGAAGGCGTAAGAAGATCAACGGACATACCACCATTCCATGGAGACGTAAAATTGGACACAATTCAGGCGGACGCCTTCCTTAAATGAGTAAGTAGGGCAGCTCAAATCGGTGGATGGGACAATGCAAGAACGGCCGGCGAGTTTGCAATGGCATTGAGAGCAAAAGCTCTGGCCTGGTACGACTCATTGCCAGGCCTAGGCTTCAACAACGATGACTGGGAACAGTTGAGACAAGCATTCACCACTACCTACTGCACGGGACTGGGGGCGGTCTCCATGTCCCGATGCTTTCGTGATCTCATCCAGGGACCCAACGAAACAGTCCAGGATTTCTATTCATGAATAGACTGCGCCTTCAGGAACGGCCTCAGAGACGTACCAGCAGGATTTTCTACCCAGGTACCACCAGCCTGATTAGTCGCAGGAGGTATCCTCGAAGGAGTACCCCAGCAAAACGCTGTTACTGCCATCAAGACAAGAATCGACCGCACCGTCCTCTTCATCAAGAATGCCCTGTTCATGGCAGGGCTACGAGAGGAACTAAGGAGGAGAGTTAGCCTGATCCAACAGCCTCACGACCTAGTTGGGAACCTGACTCTTGCCAAAACCGAAGAGCATCAGATTCGGGAAGAAAAGAGGGCCGGCTCGAACAGATCTGTGACTAAAGGTAACTACGTATTGAGCATCAACGAAAATCCAAACTATGAAGAACTAGTCAGAAATATCAATGCTCTTTCAGCAGAATTTAGAAAAAGGAGGCCTAGGGAGGAAATTAAGTGTCATAACTGCAATAAGATGGGGCATTAAAAATGAGACTGTCCCAAGCCGATAGTTAACAGTATAGAGTCTGTTACTAAGCCTGAACCCCAACCTCAAGCTGAAAAGAAGAGAGGTCTATTCGACCTATTCATGTAAAGAACTTTTACCTAACGTAGTCCAAATTAGCAAAAAAAAATATCCGAAGACACCACCGTGCACTCAGTCGGCACGTAAATGATTAGTGCGAAACCAGGGGAAACCATAATCATGAGCCGGAGGAGTAAAGGAGACTCCCAAGGAATAGCCCCTGAACAGAATGATTCTGTTGTGGAAAATTTTTGATTTTAGGTTAGTGGCCTGCGCGAAAGCTCCTGCTTCTCGGATGGTTGCTTGCTTTGGTTGTTCTGCCAAACATTGCATCGGAAAAGGCAATGTTTGAAGATGTTGGGGAACATGTAGGATCCACCTCCTATTTGCACATACATGTGGACATCCCGATATCCAAGATTGAGCAATGGATCAAAGTATTACAGAAATGGCTTCACGGAATCAGGAATGAATGGAAAAATTTGGACAACATTGAGTCCGCTCACAAGGCCAACAAGACGACCAAAATCCCCACCATTCAGCATGTTGACTACAACAATTACGTTTCAGTCAGACACATGATTGCAGCAGCCTAAGCCGAAATCGGCCGACTCTCACTTAGGTCCACCTTTCGACTACAACAGCGAGTCAACGCGCTAAAAGGAGTGTTCCCCAACTATTCCAGCAACCAAACCTTGCCTGCATCAAGGCTGACCCGAGAAGCCGAAGAGGAGTGGAGCAGGACCAACATGTTTGTTGCGAATGATGTTGTCCCGGTCATTGGACCGGTGGAAGAGAAACCAGAAGAAAGGAGAAATCGAACCAAGAGGGCCTTAAGAAAGAAGAGATTCCCCGGATTAGTGGCCCTGCTGTTGGCCGCCTCGGCAAGCTTCACGGCCATGTATAATGGGCAACAGATTTTGTACCTGCAGACGGAACTCACTCGTAAGAGCCAGAACATCAAGAAACTGTTTGATGTCATCATCAGGATAGGCGAACTTCTCTCGACGGAAGCCCAACAGCTGGTGCAACTACTGGACGATTTCATGTTGTTGCTGATGAACAATCCGGCTGACCTTGCCGTGAAGCTGCAAGAGCTTGTGGGAGAAATTGATCATCACTTGGAACAAGCGGTCCATGCTATCCAGGGCAGACTACTTCACCTGACCTCATCACGGTGGACGTCTTACACAAGTTGTTCCACTCTCTCACGTTGAGAGCTCAAAGAGTACAAAAGCGAACTCCTAGTGGAACGAGCCAGTGACCTGTTCCAAATCGAGACCTCCTTATTGTTTGACCGTAACAATGCCCATCTCTTAATACATGTGCCCATGTCTCCCAGATGCTCAAGATTGCGATTGTACAAGCTGCATCCATTTCCTGTCACAGTGGACGGCGGATATGTTATGACTCTAGATGTAAAGGAAGAAATTTTGGCCCTCTCAAACACAGACCACCATTATTCATTGGAACTGAGGCAGGTGGACCTCCTCAGTTGCCTTCGCTTCAATCGACAATACCTCTGCGATGGATTCGGGGTATTATCCAGAAGATTTGATAAGTCCTGTCTGGGGTCAATCTACAAACAAGACTTCAAAAATGCTCGGCGGGTCTGTAATTATGAGATAGTAGAAGCTGAAGAAAGAGTGGTGCAAATGGGCAAACGAACGTTCGACGCCTATCTTCCAGTGGCTCGCACTGTACCAGTCACTTGTCTAAACGGTACCATTTTGGAAAAATACCTATCGAAGGGAGCTAATGTGTTTTCGCTAGACGACAGCTGTGAGGCCGAATTCGTCCAGCACATTTCATACGCCAACCTCCCTGTCAAATTTCCTGACAGCACGATTCAATTCCATTACGAATGGGAACCACTGGAAATGATCCCCATCTCACCAGGCGACATACCCAAGGCAAACCAAAGATTGGCAGACTTAAACATCAAATGTCCCTATTTAAAAGACTTACAGTTCCTGGCTATGTTGACTCAAGAAAGCCTCAAATTGTTAACATCACACGGACAACCTATGGTGTTCATAGTTGTCACGTTCATCATTACCTTGGTCATCCTAATCCTAATCTGCCAATGCATCTACAGGCGAAGGAGACGCCAACGAAGAATGCCACCACCAGCCCGAGCACCAGAACCTGACTATGTGGAGATGCAGGCCCTCCATGCTCCAGAATGCCAACAACAGCGAAGTGAAGCCCATAATGACATGAACTAAGCTATCGACAAAATGAGAGACCACCTACAAAGTTTGAAAAGATATTAAAATCAGAATTGTAAACCAGTAGTAGTATATATGCAAAGTTTAACCGTAAAATTTCTTTTAGGTGTGGGGCGGTATAGGAAGAACGAATTACTTCCCATTCTTAGTTCTCAATTTTGCTGATAACTACAAAAATTGTGTGTGTTGACCTTTGAGATCTCGTACGTGTTTGGTGAAATGTTTTACCTGAGAAGATGCAAGATATGGCTTAGATTTGCAAAGACAAAAGATTTGACCTGTGCTTTATTGCTCTAAAAAATGTCGCGCTTTTTCACTTTTCAACGTGCGCTTGTTGAGCGCACCGTTGGTTATGTAAGATGAGACAAACCATGTTTTTTATGCGGATGGATGTTAAGTGCCCGAGGCACGGAAAAGGATCTATTTTAAGTAACTACGCATGTAAAATGG
>LR051042.1:0-26436 GCA_900607525.1 Apocyclops royi
CGAGTTTAAAATGGAAATCTTTGCTGAAAGTAGTCCAATAACTACTTAAGTGATCTACCCGTTAATGAGTATGAGTATGGGTTACATAATATGCAAATTTAGCTTAATAGGAACCGAATAATGACTAGTAACTTTTCATGAATTAAGTTTGAGCATTCATTGAGTGAGTACCTAGCAGCACATCCCCTATCTCTGTGGACGGTCTGGACTCTTCAGCAAATTATTCTGCCGGCTTTTCACCAAACTCTTAGACTATCTTGGGATTCGAGGTTTTGAGATTCTAAATTAGGTTAAGTTGCGTTAAAAATCACAAAACCTCGAGGCCAAAGAGGCCAAGCTGTTATGACTTTCTCAAAACTTAAGAAGCAGCTTATGCTTTGTCTGGCTCTCTTTTTAAGTATGGCAGGAACTTCTGAAACTGTAGTCAAAATTTTGATCTCATCAAATGAATATCAAAGATTGAAAACAATAGAAGAAAAATATTTGGAACTCTTACGTGATCAACACAGTTCTAAAGGAAATTCACTTTCAGGTATTATTGCCCAAAGCACTGCCATTTTTTTTATTAAATTTTCATTTATACATTTTAGCTAATGGAATGTTCTAAAGGTAATCATTCTTCGTAGGTATTTCTGCCTAAAACATCTCATTTTCATTTCATACTTTTTAGCTAATGAAACATCAGACCCAGCGACAACTAACGACCAAAGTTCATCGGATCAAATTGGGCATGGTTCAAATCCAGCATTTTTGAACACCGACTTTTATGAGCAGGTAGTTGTATTAAAAGATATCAGCAAAATTAAAAAGCTTTCCAGTGTATGATCATTTTTGCCAAATTTGGTGAAATCACTACCATCAGATCTGTGAAGTTTTGTGTCTAAAATGACTATACATTTTGGTGAGGTTTTGGGGAAATTGTCATGATATTTGTGGCACCAGATTTAGGAAAATTGCCTAAAATCGGAACTAAAAACTTTTTGGTCTACAAGAGGGCTCAATACAGATCATTGCTAATTTTGTTCATATATCATGATGACATATCTGGCAACACTGTGCATGATAAAAATAGCTCAAATAGGCAAATATTTTCATTGCAGATTGCAAACCATGTAGCAAAAAAACTACGGGATGGTTCATTCAGCAATGCAGAAGTCAACAATAAGTTATTATTGACAGGAAGATCAAACAGCCAAGCTTTTCCCAACTTTTTGATGTCTTCAGATATCTTGGCCAAACCAACTGTCTTGCCCTCTAACACTGAGCCTCCTTTGAATACTGGACACAATATTATTAAAAATCATGACTATGATGATTTTGATGACAGGCAGTTACTGAAGACAGTAAGAAAAATTGATTACAACAAAGCAAAAGAAATTTTAAGTGTCATTCGCGAAAATCCAACCAAAGTCAATTTCAATTCAAAAGGAATAATTTTTATTGATGGCATTCAGATACCAGGTTCTAATATTTTTGTAGCATTCCCATATTTGTTCAAAAAAACTATTCCAAGAAAAGTTGAAGGACTCAGTGAATTAATCAGTATATTACACAACCTTGGTGCAGGGTCAAATTTGGCTTCTAAACTAACTGTCAAAAATTCAATATCTGGTGCAGGTAATTCTAGTGGCATTTTATTTAATAATGATCTATTACCCCAGGGTGTAGATAATGAATCACAGAAACATCGTTGGTATTATATTGGTCCCTAAAAAGCATGCTTGGTTCAGAAATAGTTTCATTTTTGCAACAGTTTCCTCTTATTTACAAGCAATTTTTAGGCCTCTTTTCAATTGATACATTGCCAGAAAAGATAAAAAAACATCATTTTGTTATTTGTAACACCGATGTTCAGTCAGGGCAAGGAAAACACTGGATTTGCTTTTTCAAGACTAATGCTGAGTATATAGAATTATTTGATAGCTTAGGAATTGATGATGAAAAAGTAAATCTTTTACAAAATTATTGTCCTTTCAAAAAATTAGTCTATTGTAAGACTCAATTGCAGAGTGAAAGTTCTCAAAACTGTGGACAATTTTCATTGTACTTTGCGATTGAACGTACCCTTAACTTAGACTTAAATCTTGAAGAGTTTTACGACGAGTATTTTGATGAGAGTTTTGAAAAAAATGAATTAAGAATTCTTGAGTATTTTGGGCAACATGGAAAAGATTAATCTTGAATTACCAGTCCAACCAATAAATTTACCAAAGAATGCCCTAAAATTAAAAACTCCTTTTACCATGATTGTTAGTGGAGGAAGCCAAAGTGGAAAAAGCACCTTTTGCTATGACCTTGTCAAGTACAGAAAAGATGTTTTTGACTGTAATTTCGACAAAATTATTTACTGTCAACCTGGCTCTCTTCATGTACAAAATGCTGAATTTGTTGAAAAACTCAAAAATGAATGTTCTTTCCTTGAAGTCTGTTTTGGCCTACCAAATCTTCATACTTTGAGCTTAGAATTTAATATTCTTCCAGTGCTTATTATTTTAGATGACCTTCTAGAGGCAGTATTGAATTCCCAAGAAATGTTGTCTCTTTTCACTAAATTTTCCCACCATAACAATCTAACAATCATATTTACTTCTCAAAATTATTATGCTGTAAGCAAATTTGGAAAAAGCTTCACTAAAAATTGTCAGTATCGAGTGTTTTTTTTCAGTAGAATTGACCAGAGAGAATTAAGCATAATCAGCTCCCAAATTTGTAAGTCGGCAAACTTTTTAACTGACAGCTTCAATTATTTGATCAGAGCTTTTCCACGAGCACCAAGTCATTATATTCTAATTGATGGACAGTTTAGATCATATATGCCAGAATTTTGGTGCAGAAGTCACATCTTTCCTAACACTAAAGGAGAAATTCAACCCACAATTTTTTTCCCCAAGAGTTTTAAATAAAATTTCATTTCTTGCATGTATATATTAAGCATTCAATAAAGTTATTACCATGAAAAGTGTAAAGATATTGAACATATTAGGCAACTAACACTAAAAAATTGAAATAAAAAACAAATTACATAAAAATACGAAAATAAAAACACTTAAAAAGATTTCACTTACTTCAGTCTTTTAGTTTTCAAATATTAGCTCAAAGGTTTTTCACTTTTTCACTGAACTGAGCATCAAAGTCTTCACAAAAACTGATTGACATGTCCTAAAATATTGAAGGCCAACTAAACATCAAATCTGTGCCTGGTATAATGAGTTCAGCCATATTACGTCTTTGAGGTCGCTGAGGTTGTTGAAGTAGTTGAGGCCGTTGAGGTCTTAGGTCCTGAACTGGTATAGGCACTTGTTCCTCAACAGCAATGGAATGCGAGACAAATGGCTGACTTTGAATTGCTCTAAATGATTGAAATTTCAATTCTGGACATCCTACGATCTCATTTTCCTTTTCAGTCATTTCAAGTCCTACAAAATGTTAAAACATTTTGAATAATTTCATTAATTTCAAGTAGTACTTGAAAATATTATAGTAAAAATAATAAGATATTCAAAAATAAAAGTCTAAAAAAGTTTTAAATTGAGATTTGCAAGAAAAGTAAGGATTACCTCTACGTGGAGAAAAGCTTTTGAATGATTCATCGTCCAGCGAGTTGTCAATTGCATCCTTTTGCCCTGACTGGTTTGATTTAAGAGCCACATTGGTAGGGTTTGACACTTGTTCCACAGTTTTAACATTCTTTAAGTAAAAAAATGAAGTTTGTCGAATAATAATGTGCAATTTCATCCATGCACTGCATGATTCTTATAAAAACTAAATCACCAGAGCATCATTTGAATCCGGAAGTGGTGGCGGGTAGCTTGAATCTGGAAGGTCGCTCGAATTCGAATGTGGGAGAGGCAACTTACTGACATCCTCACCACCATAGGTTATATCGACATTTGGGAATGGTGGTAAATCAAGATCATCCACAGTGTCGTTTAAGGAGCCATCAACAGCATGCACATCCACTACAACATCAAATCTTCCAGAATTCGACTGAGCGAACGAAGAATTTCGATTACTTGCTGAATCGTTAACTAAAAATAAGAAATTACAATTAAAATATAAATGACATTTTTCACCTTTATTAAAGATAGTGAAAAGTTGTGAAAGAATGAATTACCTGAGTTCGAGACAATACTTGGTTTAGCACAATCAGGTTGACTGTTACCAAAACGAGCCACTTTGCCAAGGGTTGCAATATTTTCTTGACCATAGTGACTATAAGCCTTAAAACCCCATTTTGCTGCTGAAGAAGGTTCTTTAGGACCTAAATGTTGTAATAAATTTCAATAATGTGCTTATCAAATATTAAGTTCTAAAGAAATTTCCGTGGGTATATCAAAAACTATTTGGACAAACAAAAAGGTATAACCAACCATAAGATTTTCCAGCAGGGTGTGAAGAGTTGAACGGACGGACCTTAAGAATATTGTCAAATGGTGTACTACAGAATCGATGCGGTCCCTTATTGTCATTTGGAGATGATGTTGATGTTCTTGAGGCTCTAGAGGTTGATAATTTTGACACACCATTGATCGGTGAAGGAGTTGATATTCTTGAGCCACGAAAAAAATGACCTGATGAACTACAATGTGAACAAGAGTCCGAAAGTGAGAAGCGTTCAAAATTTCTGATCAAATCACTAATGTTGTTTTGTCTGTCATCATTGCGTGGAGGAAGATTTTCTTGGCAACCTGAAAAAAATTATATCATGACCTCATAATTGTATTTTTGAGAAGGAAACATACCATGGTTCAGCATGTATTTTTTGGTTGCCAGGACAAATTTGATGACTTTCTACTTAAAAATTATAAATGTACCTGGACATCTAAAAGCATTAGAAGTGCCTCTATGAATTCCAGCAACTCTTTGCTCCCCCGATGAATTAGCTTGCCACCATCGAAAATTGGGTAAACTAGTTCTTGTTAGTCTAATATTTAAAAGTTGGTTCCTAACATTAGTGCAAAAAGCTCTGAGTCTTTCTTTGAATGTGGGAGGTTGTCGAAAAAGTTGCGGCATTTGGAAACTTGTGTTTAGTGGTCGTCTGTCATTGATGCGTGGAGGTTCCTCATTTTGACAACAGCAGCAAAAGCACAAAATACAAACCTAAAACGTAACAAGCAAAATAATTAAAAAAACAAAATTTTGCTTAAGTACTGACATTACATAAAAAGCTTTTTTACCAAATTAAAACTGGAGTGATTAATCCATAAAGAAAAATCCAAAAAAAGGATATATGTCCATGATGATGAAAGTCACTCACCACGATGGGAAAAATGAGGATTGTCAATCCCAACAAAAAGTAAATTACAGTCATTGGGGTTGATGGAAGTTCAGCAGTCACCAAATCATCTTCTGAATTGACCGTTCTGCCTTTTTCTGAACTTTTCTCAAAAACCATTTTTTCTGTCTTCTGTTCAACCAATTCCGTTGATGCTGAAATTAAAAAAGCTTCAGCAGTTCATTTAAGTAACTTGGTTCTTTGGTGTACAATTGATTTAACTTGCTTAAGATCAGAATAATCTCTTTGTAGTAACAAAACAAGTAATAAATTGAACAATCAACATTTTCACAATGCAACTGCACAAACTTTACAAAATTATCTTCTTCTGATAAGTCCATTAACACTTCAAGTGATTGAGTGGATAGAAATTTTAATATCTGGTACTGTTCCTGTTTCAAACACAGAGTGTGAAGCACAAGTTCTTTTAACACTCCTACAAAATTGTTAAATTCACGTAATGAGAACTTAATTTCAAACAATGAATTTAATGAGTTTTCCAGTTTCTTAATGAAGAAAATAAAAAAGTCAGTATCTTTGGTCAATCTCCAGAGATACTGAATATTTTCCTTTTGAATAATAATGTCTTCTTTAGTGTCTTTTGTAACCAACTGACATTCTGTGACTATTTGATGCATTGCTAAGAATAAGTCTTTCAAAGAAAAAAGTTCAAATTTGAAGTGTAGATCATTATCAAATCTGTCACCACTTATTTCTCCTACAATTATATATGATGGAAAAGCACTGGCAAAAATAGGAGATTTTTTTAAAGCAATTGTTAATTGTGATTTTGTATAAAGTTCCATTGCTTGGTGTTGTAAAAAATCTCTGAAGCAAAAACAAGAGAAACAGCTGAATCAGCTGACAATTTTCTTGTGTTAAAATTGACAAAAAATTTTTCTGAATGACAACTGAAGAAAATTTACGAGAATTGTGGAAAGATCCTGACTTTGCTGGTTCTTATAGAGGTGCTAAAAGTTTTCAAGTTTTTCTTAAGACAGATAAAAACATAGATGTTTCGTTGAAAAAAGTGAGAAAAGCATTGTTACAGGAACCAACTTATTTGCAGCATTTAAGACCTCAAAGAAAAATTGCAAGAAGACATTATGATGTTCGATTTTATGGAGAAGTTTGTCAAGCAGATATTGCTTACATGTTTCCCTTCAATGGTTTTAACTTTTTTTTACTTATCACAGATATATTTAGTTCAAAGATTCTAACACAACCATTGAAAACTAAAAATGCAAAGGATGTGTCAGCAGCATTTGAAGAAATATTGAAAGAATTTGGTAGCCAAATCCATGTTTTAGAAACTGATCAAGGTAAGGAATTCTTTAATAAAGAGTTTAAAAAGGTTACAAAAGAATATCAGATAGTGCACAAAGCCAAGTATGGCTTAAATAAAGCAAGTCAAGCAGAAAAAAGTATTTTTCTTATGAAAAAACGACTTTACATGTTACTGAGAGGAATTCTTTCACAAAATTGGCCAGATTACTTAAAAAAAGTGCAAGATCAATATAATAATACACCATTAAAAAAACTGGCTAATTTAAAACCAAATGATATTCATACCGAGTTTGATTCTGCAATTGTGAGACGAAATCAAATATCGCAGAAAATCCAAGTATTTCATGAACCAAACTACAAACAACAAATACAAAACCAGCAAAATTTTAAAGGACCCCTCAAGCAAGACGATTATGTCTATGTTTCATTTGACGAAAAATTATATGAAAAATCTTATAATTTCAAGGTAAATTCAAAGGCAAAACTTTATAGAAAGTAAAATATTTTGAGAAAAATTACCCCACTAGTAATGTTTTAGATAGTTTTTACCCTTTTAGGTAAAAATCTAAAATATTTTCATTTTCAGTGGTTGAAAGTTTTGGTGAAAACCTACCATTTACAGCTGATACATTTTGTTATTTCTGTTGTATAAATTCTTTGAGAAAGCAGTTTAACTAAGAAGCTGCTACGGCAGCCTGAGTTTGCTGATACAGTTTGAGACAAGCTGCTTGAAGTAAGAATTTTCTAGGCCCCTCGGTTTGCCAAGATTCAGACAAAGCTGCTATAAGCAATAAGTTTTAGGCCTTTAAGTTTGCTGACAGAGTTAAAGACGAGGACAGTTAGTGGAGTGTCTAAAAGTTTTGCATTTGTTTTACACTAGAGAGGTCAAATTTTTCAAATTCAGACGATTGATGCGACTGTAAGACCTGAATTATACAAGCTGAATGATTTAATGAAAGATCCAGTGCCTGGATGGTTTTATCGTGAACAATTGATAAAATCACCCAAACCAGATTTCGATCATTTCTTTGAGGTTGAAAAAGTATTGAAAACTAAGAAGCAAGGGCAAAAAAAGTACTTCTATGTAAAACTTCTCTTTTATCCTGACAAGTTTAATCAGTGGATTCCTGAAGAAAATATGAAATTTGGCCCTAACAATGTTTAGTGTCATTGTGAAAGGAAATTTGAAACTTACAGATATCTTAAAGTGCAAGGTACCGAGTGACTGTAAAAACAAAAGATTGTGCATCAAGTCCATCTACTACAAAAATCACACTGAAGAATCTTATTTTATTGCAATTTCTTCTAATATTGGTGAGATACAACATTACAGTATAAAAAAATATTTTCATATGTTGAGAGTAAAAAGGAGAACTTAAATCTTTTTTCAGTTCATCATTTCTTTATACTGTAATTTTTTAAAGTAACAGGAAAACGATACAAACAGTCATCATCTGAACATGAAATCTATAATTTGTGTCTCGCAACCTTTTTGTGTAAAATGCAGCAAACAGAACATATAAACTTACAGCCAGTTTGGTTTCCTATCAATAGTTTTGAAAATGGACTAAATTTTTACTTTAAAGATGAACAGGAAGAAAAAATTTCGTTTAACTTAAGTCTCATCCTTTGGTGTGTTATTGAGTAAAAATGAATGTGACCAAAGAACAAGTTAAAAAATGCTTACTACGAGATAAACTTTTTTTAAAAAGCTTGTACAATGGTAATGAATTACAAAATAACAAATCACTCACAAGTGCAAGTGATCTTGAGCTTCATACTCTTTTTAAATATTTGTTCTTTCTGGCGATTGGTGAAATTGAGGTAACTCGAGATAACTTTAATGAATTAGAAAAAGGAAAAAGTCTTAAAATACTACATAAAAATCTGAGCACCAAACCAAAGTTAGCCGATAAGTTAAGAGCTTCAAGAAGTGAAAAGGTGAAGTTTCTAAAAAAGTTTTCAAAGATTTATCGGCCTCTTTTGTATGGTCTTTTCAATGAACAATAATTTCAAAAAACTGTCAAAGCTTCATTGAAAATGGATTCTAGACTGCAGCAGTTTATTGATCCTCAAATAAGTATTATATTATCAATTTAATATAACTACTGTCATTCGAATGGCACACACCTAAAACTCTGGTCTCTATGTTAGCTATCTGTAATGTGTCATGTTTACAGCTCAACTTTTTTCTAGTTACTCAAAACAATACTCAAGCTATAATTTTGTCAAGTTCTGACTGTCAACATAACTACAGAAAAATGGCAAAAATCGCAAAAAATCAACTTTTCAATAAAAAATGTTCAGATATGCCATTCCAAAAGCATATATTAAAGATATGTCACAAATAATACCTATTTAAGGTTATCCCATTGCATCATTTAATTTTCGACTACCAAATGCCCCTGCAATAGACTTTATAAATTATGGTGTGGGCAATGTTTGTCAGATGTATTCATTTTATATGCCTCTGTCACAATCAACCTCATTGAAAAAAGTTGAAAAACGATTAGAAGAAGAAACAGTTCAAGAAGGTTCTGGCAAATCAGATTTTCTAAGTGACGATCTTAAAAGTTCAAATGATTCAAAGTACTTACATATCTTCAACTCAGATTTAGCATCAGATCTTTTTGATACTGTAGTAGTAGGAAATAGATTTGGTGGTACAGATGTATGTGCAGTCGCCTTCATTGTTGACACTGAAACTGATGGAGGTGTTGACGCTGCTGTGGCTGATGGTAACATTGGCGGTAATGTTGATGCTGGTGTCGAGGGTGATGTTAACAGTAATGTTGATGTCGATGTTGGCATTTGCAATGTAGAACTGCTATGTAATTCAGGATGTGGTGGACAGCTGAATTCTCGACATCTTGTCCGAATTGTTGCACTTGAAACTAAAATTATAATGTAATGCATACATAATAATACTGAATCATTTCAAGTCATTTATTCATTATGTGCTTAAGAGCATAAAATCATTTTCTCACAGATTTGTTAGATATCATATTACGCTCTCTTAATGAAATTTAGTAGAAAAAAGTGAATCAGCATCAATGATACTAAATTCATACTAATTTTGATGAGAGAAAATAAATGCCTATAAAGAAGAATAAATATGCTTCTCTATCGTAATTTAATAAAACAGTGAATCAGCATGAAGATACAAAATTTACACAATTTTCAGGAGAAAACTTAAATGTTATAAATAATTAGATGAAAAATTTGAGACTTACTTTTGCAATCGATTGGAATGTATCTAGCATTGTGCGGACAATCATTTTCGTCATAAATTCTGCAAAGTCGTCGAGGTCCCGTAACAAAATGACCAACACACAAAACTCTTTCTGCATTAAGTTTTTGAGCATAGTTTATTGCAACAATGGCAACAATCACAACATTTATAACATTGATTTTCTTCATTTTTCTGGAAAGACCTGTAAGTGAATGAATATTTTAAAATTAAACACTTCAGCTCAAAGGATTGCTCCGAAAGCAAAGCAAAGCATTAACTAGTTAATATGTTGCGCTAAATCTGAGGTGATGAATGTAGGGATAGTGTCGCCTCACAAATTGACTCAAAAAGACAGAAAATGGACAAAGAAGTGCTAAATGGAATGCTTCATCCAAAACCATTTTCTTTTGAAATGTTGGAAATTAAGAGAAAAATTCCAAAATCAGTTTCTTCAAAAGCATCCAAAAAACTTTCAAATCATAAATTCAAAATTATCTAGCTGAAAAGTTATTATGGAAGCACAGCTAGTTGAATCTGGTACAGTGCCTAGCCAAGAATTTGTTAGAAGCTTCTACTCAAAACTACCAACTGACAGCAGGTTTTTACAAACCACATTTTATGAAATTACTCCAAGTTCTTCCATTGACTCTAAGCAAATTGAATTTAATCTTGCAAAGTTTGAAGCAGGAAATCTTTATATGATTCAAGAGACTTATGCAAAAGTAACCTGTGTCATTGAGACTGCTTCTGGTGGAATACCTAGTGTTGACAAATATCCTTCAACTGTGAATAATTTGCTTCATTCATTATTTGAAAGTGTGAGACTTTACCTAAATGATCAACTTATAAGTACTTCACCAAATGACTATCCTTACAAATCATATATCAGCACTGTGTTGACTTACCCATCCAACAGTAAAACCTCGAGTTGTTTCTTGCAAGGGTATTCAATTGATACTTCAAAGCATATGGGGCCTGTAATGGAAAATACTGGGTTTGTTGAAAGAAATACTTTATTTCGCAAAAATTTTGACAATTCTACAGACTATAAAGCTCAAGGTGTAACATTAATCGGAAAATTGAATCATGAACTTTCATCTATAACTACTGGATTACCCCCCGGTGTAAAAGTAAAATTTGAGCTTATAAAAAGTGACAGTGAATTTGTCCTTTTGCAGCCAAAGCTAGACACTGAGAAATACAAAATTCGAATAACAAATATTTCATTGTTTCTGCCAGTCGCTCAAATTAGTGGTCCTGTATACAATGAATTGAACTCTTTTTTGAGCAAAAAAGATGGTGACAATGACATTTCATTTCATTATCGGCGAATAGAAATAAAGCCATATACAATACCAAAAAACACTGTCAGTTTTCAATCACCTACACTTTTTCCAGACAGCAATATTCCTTGCAGAATAGTTGTTGCTTTTGTAACTTCGAAGGCAAAAATTGGTGACAGACACCTAAATGCATTTGAATTTTCTCGTCATTGGACAAAAACGGTTGGTGATGACACTGTTTCTGATCCTGAAGAGTCAAAAATCAAAAAAATTGTTACTGACACCTTCAGTTCACTTCATTTGTCCTTAGAAAAAAATCTGCATCAAGCAGTTTTAAATGCACTTCTACAAAAAGGTTGAATCATAATGATAAAAGTGGTTTGCTACCTAGAAAATTGTAATTTTTATGCTTAGGTTGGTTGAACTGTAAGTGATTTGGTCCACTTTTATAACATTATGAGTAATTGCTAACAAAACAGGATCGGGAAAGAAAACAAATTCAGCACCTAACCCTACAAGATCAACACGATCTTCCACCAGGATGCAAGATGTTGAAGATTCAGAAATGCCAGCGAATTTTGAAGATTTGACACCTGAAAAATATGAAAAATTAAAAAATTACATAAAAAATCTTCAGGGACAAGAAAGTTTGAAAAATCTTTCTGATATTTCTAGTGTAAGATCCTTTGCGACTACTAGATCTAGATCTCAAGAATATTTTGACGTACCATCTGAAAATCCTTTTCACGATGATCCTGGTCCTGCACCTGCACCTGAGCCTGGCCCTGGTCCTGATCCTGGTCCTAGTCCAGCTCCAGATCCACCTAAAACCAAAAAGGTTTATGTAAAGAAGGTGCAATGCTTGATCAATAATACACCAATAGATCAACTAGATGACGATTCATCTGAAGACGAAAGTGCAACAATGTTTTTTAGACTTTACCATGCAACTGGGCAATTGAATTCTATGTTCAGTTGCGGAATCGAATATCAAGATTTCTTGTAAGTTACTTTAAAATGTTATCTTTTTAAATGTTACGCTTAGAGTAAACTTTCAATAAATTTGGTTTAATTTGGTAAGTTCTGAACACACCATGACAGCAGCTTTTTAATAAATATTAAAATGTTGCATTAGCCTTTTTTAAACTAGAACTTTTTTATTCTTTTTTCAACAACTATCTAGCTTTTACTTTAAGGATAATGAGATTTGTTTATGCTATGCGGTAAAAGATCTTCCATTGGCTGTTGTTCAATTTAATCAACCCTAAATTAAACGGCGGCAAAGCTTTAATTAAGACTTGAGATAGAATATTTTCCCATCAAGATTTCATTGTTTTTTTGACTACAGAAATGGATACTTCATGTGCTTATTTGATTTAAGGTGAGTTGTGTTTCAAATATGTTTTCTTTGCTAGCAATTGCTTTAACAACTTACCAATAACTAGCTACAGGCATAAATATACTTATTTTTACAATGCTATTAGAATTTTTCTATCTTATTAGTTGTCACAAATGTCAAGAGTTGTTGAATTCAACTAAAACTCTATTTTCATTCCTTTTTAGCACTTCAGGAAAAAGTGGTTCATCATTTTTGGTACCTGCCATTAGAGTTGGTCATGTTAAATTGGACATACTTTTTTCAGAAGCTATTCCCGAAGAATTGACAATGTAAGTTAAGAAAATTCTTTGCTTAACATCTCTTTTTGCTTAATCTGCAAATTATTTAATGATGTGCATTCAATCTATTTTTCTCTCTTAAGGCTGGCCTTTTGTGAGTTTCCAAGCTTGTTGAAATTGGGAAAGGACGGTCGCATTCAAATGTCGTACGCAGTTTAGGTAACTTATCGATCACCAGTTTAGGTAACATGTCGATATGAGATATTCTTTTATGTGTCTTTATTTGGTGATATACATAAACTGTGCTCTATGTTTCAACTATCCTTGTAAGCTTCGTTTTTATCGCAAAAAGTCGTGCAGTTTCATTCATTTTGATAAGGATTGCCATTATTATAAAAACACAACTTGCATTCCTTACAAAAGAACAACAAATGAAGTTAGATGTCCTGTCTGGACTTGTGAAAATGTTCCCGTAAGTTTTAAATTGTCTCCAATTTCTAACATTTTATCTTAACTGCACACTCATTTTTTTCATGAATACCACGTCAAAATAAAAATTAATTTTATGTATAGTTGATAACTTTTAGGCAATGTTAAAAAATATTTCAATTTTGATTTTTTTTGCCAATAGGCCACCACAACTAATAGTCCATTGAAAACATCCACTACAACTCAAAATCCATTGAAAACGCCGACAAGTAAGCCAAATTTGTTGAGAACGTCCACCACTACTCCACATCCATTGAGATCGTCATCTACAACTCCAACTTCGAGCACCACTACTCCACATCCATTGAGATCGTCATCTACAACTCCAACTTCGAGCACTTCTAGCTCAAATTTTGTGACAGCCTCAAAGCGGCCATCTACAACCATTAGACCCAAAGAGGGGACATCTACAACCAAAAGACCGAGAAAGGGGACACCTACAACCCAAAAACCACCAATTAGGTATGCTAATTTCATATTATATGCAAAAGTTGAGAAGTCTGTTTGATTGACATATAATATTTATGAAAGATGAAAATCATTGCTAATATAAGCCCAAGAATGACCTAAAGGAAAGTTTGAAATACCAAAATAAGATTGTAAATTTTAATTTAAGGAAACAATCGAGCAGAAGTTTAACGCAGTCAGCAAAAGTATTTACCTCAAACACAAAGGCAAAGCCAAAAGTTGCTGAACCTTTTGTACCAGGCGATTTACATTCTGATGGTTACTCGAAGTCGAATGTTTCAGGACTTACACCGGTTAATTTACAAGATCAAGGTAGGGATAATTCATTTTTAGTGAACACTCCATCTAATAGTTTTTTACAAAACAAATTTTTTTTTCAAAATCAACAGACACATTCTTTGCAGAACAATCATTCTTACACTTTTAATACGTCTGTTATCAATACAGGCAAGAATGTTTTACTTTTTGCTCCTACAAGAAATCAAAATATTCTTCGTCTAAACAAATCTGAGTCATTGTTTAAAGTTAGCATTTCTGAAGATGATAAAATATCTGGAGAGTTTTCAGCTACTATAGATGAAAACAACTGGACTAATTTAAACCTGATTCGAGATTTTACGCATGCTCTGCTGAACGAAAAACAACGACTTCGAAACTTTGTTGAGCTGCAAAAGAAGAGGAAATATTTGTCAAGAAAGATGACTGTGGTCGACTGTGGAGCCAAAGTCTGCGAACTTCAGCTTGTTTACGAAGAAACGGTAATTGATATTTTGTTATTTGTTTCTTCCAAAGAGTTTATTTAAATTAATGAAAAATGATGTCTTTTTATCATGATGATTGCATGATGTATTTGTGCCAATGACATAATTTTTATGGCTTTTTATGTTGACAAATATTGAAATTTCAATTTTTCTTTCAGTGCAAGCAATTCTTTCCATCAGATGTTCCTACATGCCAAATTCCATGCGACTTCAATGGGTGTAAGATAGAGATACACCACAACACGCAATGTCCAGTTTGGAATTGCTATGCCAAAACCACAACATCGACCCAAGAACCCTTGACAACTGTGACGGATACTCCAACACCAACACCTCCACCTCACTTGCCCTACTTTGGCTATATCTCTATTGCCTTGAATTTTATGGTTGCTGGGATCTTCCTCACAATGTTTTTGATGTTTGTTTATCGAAAATTCAAAAATTTCTTGTTGAGGCGAAGACGTGAAAACATCAATCCTAATCGATATTTCAGTCTTGGCGATGTGGAGAACATCCCTCTGCTGAATGATCAACATCTTCCTGCAGGACAGGGCCAAGCCACTTCAGGAAGTCAGCATGGAGTTTTGCCAGGTTTCCAAGGTCCCAGTGGTCCCATTCCGACAAGTGGTTCTAGCCAAGCTCTTCCTACTTCTCGTCAAAGTCATTCTGGATCCTATGAAGGTCATGTTGCAAAAAAATCATGTGGCACTTCAGCATCGGGAACCACAAGATTTGGTGCAACTGCTGCAGCCCATGGAGATCCATTGGGAGCCACTGGATTTTCAACTCATCATGATCAATTTCCCAATCCATTTGGATACAGCACTGATGCTGGAAATCATGCACGCAGCTTCGGATCAGTTCCAAACATGAGTGCCCAAGGAGAACCAAATAAAGAAAACTTATCCACTTCGTTCAATAACAAATTTTATGAAGTGAAATTGTAATTACTGTGCAATTTCGAGTGTTTCATGATTTGATTCTAAGCAGATTTACTGTGCTTTTAAAGTTTTGTGAAGAGTGAACACAAAGTGAATTTTACCGTTTAAACTATTTTAATTTGCTCTAGAATGTAAGGATTTTTATCCCAATTTCCTCTTAGGATGTAAGTGTTTTGACATGTATTCTAGTTTGTAAGGATTTGACATTTTTGACTAGTTTGTAAGATAACGGTTCAACAATGTTTATTTTCTCTTTTTAAGATAATAGACAATGTTTCTTTTATTTCTAATTGTAATTTGATGATTTTCTAGTTTGTAGTTAAACACTCAATACTGTAATTTCCTTTGGTCATGTACGTTTTTCTACTTTTAAATTGCAATCTTAACTTTTAATTTGTGACACTTTATTTTTATTAACATCATTTTCGTTCAGTTTTTAATTTGGCTTTAGCATTGGTATTAAAATTCAAAATTTTTTTCTTTTCACTAAATTGGCAAATAAATTTGGCTTTTTATCTCAGTGTTTTACTTTAAAAAGATTTTAAAAAGTTACCAACCTCTTCAACAGCCATCCAAAACTTTAGGCCTAGATAGCTACATTGTTGAAATTTTAACAAGTATTTGGAATCGCACTATGGGAAAGTCTATAGTTTTGTAGAGCCACTATAGTGGCGGCAAGCCCTATACAACCAGGAACCAAATATTTTAGTTATTATAAAAAAGTCAATTGTTACTACACTCAGTTCTTGATGAAAATGAAGATACATTCTTCTTTAGGAACACCTGCACAAAAGATTGTTGTGCAAATAGCCTAGAATATCCTTTGTTGAATGATTGTACATCAATGGCTTTACCTCATTGCCTAATGATCAACAGTCTCATTGTTTCTACCTGTTGAAAAGATTTTTTTTCAGACACCAATGAAAACTACTAGTTTATCAAAGGTTTGCTGCCTTTTTTCAAAAGTACAGTTGTTCCGTAACACAAGAACAGGAGTTTGGTGCCTTTTTCTCAAAAGTTCCGCAATGTGAGAATAGAGGTTTGGTGCCTTTATTCAAAAGTTCCGTTATGTTAGAAAAGAGGTTTGGTGTTCAGTAAGCTATATGCTCTTTGAAATGAGGGGCCTATCAAGAAAAACAAATCTTTAAAAAGGGTGGTACACAGGATGTCAAAAGTGCAAATAGTCAAAATGACAAATGTGCGGTTTGTCAAAAGTTCAAATGGGCGAAAAAACAATTCAGCAAATGAATTGTTGAAAAAAATGTGCAAGATGTCAAAAGCATTTTTTTGAACAAACCTAACCTTACCTAAATAGTCCCCTACCCAGCCCTGCCGGGGGCACCAGTTAGGTTAGATTAGGTCCCCCTAGGTCATTTAAGGCTTTTGACCAAATGCACAAAAAAATGTTCAAAAAAATGCTCAAAAATATTAATTTGCCGAATTGTTTTTGTGCCCATTTGCACTTCACCAAATTGAAATTCAACAAAAAGTCCATTCGACAATTTGCACTTTCGACTTTCTGTGTCCACCCCTTTAAAAAAATAATCCGGATTGATTTTTAAATTTATTTACAGAAAATATAATTACGTATAAGAGCTTTTAACACAATAGATCATCATCACAGCCGTAGGGAATGGTAGTCAGATATTTACAGGAAGAACAAATAAGCCTTCTTGTAGTAACAAAGTTTGAAAATTTTAAAGTCTGCAGGCAAAGTTTTCTTTTTTTCATTTTTAACTGGACAATATCTTTTTGTTGGATTTCATCAGAAACAAAAGTTTGCAAATAGTATTCTACCAAAAACAGATTAACTTCATTTGCCAAAAAGGCCGATTTCAAGCAAAATCCAGAAAATTTGTTACTTACATGTATTTTATTATTTGCCATATATGATATGCAATAACTTTTTGGTCTGAGACAAAAGAAATTCATGATAGAATGATTGTAAATTTCTTTAAAATCACCGGCTGCAGGAGATAGAGACAATGGATTGGAGAAAGATTTGGGTAATGTGAAAAATATGGAATCACAATCAACATAAAATATTTTTGCATTATGTCCTGTTTGTAATAAAGTACATTTGCTATGAATGAAAATTCTTGAATAAGCTGTTATATGAGCACCTAAATAGCAATTTTGTTTAACATTGACTGCACTGGAATGGGATATATTATTAACTTCAAGTTCACATAATGATTCAGAACAATACAATACCTGAGAAATATCAAATTGTGAATAACACATTTCAAGCTCATCTTGGCTTCTAATAATTTTTGTAATCTTTGCTTGTTTTTGACCAAACTTGCCAAAAAAACCATTTAGAGCTGCCTTTAGAAATTTTGATTTTTTTGCATTTGGGCAAACATTTGAAGGTGTCAAAATATCTGGATCACAAAAATTCATCCTTTGGTTTAAAAAGTTACAAATTTGTTCCTTTTCTTTGGTAGAACTTTGGGGTTTAAACAAATTAGAATGTTTAAGTTTTAAAAACATCAATTTGTTTAAGAATGGTTGAAATATGTATCCACTTTCTTTGTAAATGTGGGCTTCAAAAATTTCTATTACTTTATATCCAAGCTTTAGAGCATAAGAAATTTCACATGTTAGATAGCTTGATGTAAAAGCTCTCTCAATGTCTGAATGTGTACAATTTGACATTTTTTTTTCTGCACAAATTTTGCACAGCCCAAATACGGAGGTATTGTCACTGAGTCTTAATGGTAAAAATGGTAAAAACAAGTTTCTAGGTGGAAGAATTGTTATTAAAACGGCCCCTAAGACATTAACATTGTCATAAATAGCAGAATTTACAGTCATTTTAAATTTTTTTAAATTTTCACCAACTATTATGTCATAGCAACCAACAGGAAATGGATTTTTCAAAGCTGAATATGTGTACATTGAGTTTACATCAACACAATGAAAGTTTTCCTCTGGATTCTCAGATTTTTTCCATTTTAACCGAAAAGCATCAAAAAAAGCTCCTCTTAGGGTATCTCTAGGAGACAGTCTACTTAAGGGTCGCCAATTCAAATTTTTTGCAAAACTTTTCCATTCATCTGAGTTTTTAAATTTCATAAATTGACATTCATACTGTATAGTAATTTTATTAATATCAATTTCAAGCATCAAGTTTTCAATTTTTTTAATGGATTCTTCGTGAACTACCTTATAGGATTTTTTGTACAAAGGATGAATTGTGTGTTCATGGATGTTTTTGTTTATTAAACAGTTACTTGTGTGACCATGATAAAAGCAACCCATAAAGTAGACACATTCTTTACTAATTTCAGAATATAAGTCAGGAATTGAAGTCTTAAATGTTTTCTGTCCTAAGGGATGATTAAAAGCAGATCTATATTGCTTTTCTGGAAATTTGTAAGTCATGTAACTGCAGTATTCATACTCAAGCTGGCTTGAATTTTTGGGCAACCTACCATATTCATTTAAAACTCCTCTTACATCAAACTTGGATCGAAAATTAAAATTGAATAATTTATACATAAAAGATGAAAGGGTAAAAGTTGTTGTTGTCAAGGGAAAAATAATCTCAGTCATACAATAAGAATACTGCAAGTTTAAACATTCTTTGATAAAACTTGTAAATGACAGACTAAGTAAAAATAATTTTTGTGATAAACATGTTTGTAATTCTTTTAATGGTATCCATCGCTTGTTCTTTTTAATGGAGTTATAAAATTTTGTTTTTTTGTCTTTGAGTTCAATGCTGTCATTAAAATTAAAATATTTAATTAAAGGGGGAAGTTTATAAACTTTGTCGTAGAAAAAATCAGGATGTAAGTAACTTTGAGGAAAAAAGTAAAGATCATGCTTTATATTATATTGGTTAGCCATGTCATATTCATTACCTTGAAGATAATTTTGACTTCGAATAAATGAGAGTTTTATAGACGGGATCAACACTCCCAAAATAACTTGGTTTTTCCGAAAAACTTGTGGATCGAATCCAGCCTCCCTCAGGGCATTCAGTAGCAGAATCTGAAATATGAATATTGAACAAAGTAATTTCATTGTTAATTTAATTACTTTGCCAGGAATCCGAAGGGCTAGTGTTCCCAAAATGTTGCATGTGTAAGCCAATACTCTTAAAATGCAGTGTTCCCAAAATGTTGTGTACATGTGCCAATACCCTAAAATGCAGTGTTTCCAAAATGTTGTGTACATGTATTGCATATGTATGCCTATACTCTTAAAATGGTTCCCAAAATGTTGTGTACATTTGCCAATATTCCCAAAATGCAGTGTTCCAAAAGTGTTGCATACATATACCAATATTCCCCAAAAGCAGTGTTCTTAAAATGTTGCATACATATTAACTTAACACAAGTGTTTTACATTGACAGTTGACTATTTTAATATCTATGTTATAACTATATTAAATTCTGATCATTAAAAATCATGGGAACAATTTTCTTGGGAACTATCACAATTTTCTCTGATTAATGATGTTATTAGAAACTGATTTCCCTTGGGAGAATGTTGCTAAGAAAGGAGGCATGACCAATCAGCGTTTAATTTGTTGTCACATGACTTATCATGATGCTATCACGCAAATGAGAATATTGTGATGGCTCCGTAATAAATGTTAAGAAATTTTGCACAGTTTTACAAAAATTTGAATTTAGCATGCTTTTTCTTGATGGAGTGACTCCAAGAGTGCTCCATCAAGTAGATTGGCTTTTTTGGTATTTAATTGCCACTTTTCCTCAAAATAAATCAGTATTGAACCGACCGTTTTGATTGAACAATACACCCAAATAAAGTGGATCGGCTTTTTTGGTATTTAATCACCACTTATCCTCAAAATAAATCAGTATTGAACCGACCTTTTTGATTGAACAATACACCTAAATAAGACTTTAAACTCACCAATTTTTGATTGTTTTCATCCTGAAATATGACGGTGTAATCAATCCATTCTTCAACTTTTTCAAAGATGTCAAGTAAAAATGTATTAAAAGTAGAAATAGGTTTCAATTTCAGAAAAGAAATAATTCCCTGAAACTCTTTGCATTGGGGTAACTTTTGAAATGTATTTTTGTGTTCACTGTAACTGAACACATAGCTTTTATCGTTACGTTGAATTTGGGACTCAAAATAAAAAGACTCTGAAAATAAACCTCTTTGCATTTTATCTTCTTTGTTTATAGTGATAAAGAAAGGATAAGATTGAAAATCACCAGAGATTTCTGGTAACGATTTGTGAAAATTACACCGAACATTGGAATTCAAAACATTATTCCAAGATAAATTACTCTCATCCTTTTTTTTCACTAAAAGGTCGTAGCATTCATAACAGTTACTATTATTGTTTTCAAAAAAAATAAAATCAGCAAAGGCAAGGTTGGGCCATGTTTTAGGAACTTTTTCTGTTTTCATTTTACATAAGTGTATATCAGTTTTGTCCAATAAATTAATATTTAAGCCACATTTAAAGCACGGTCTAACTCCGCAAACATGTTTTCTTTTTAATTCCAATGTTGTTAAATTATTAATGCGATAAGTAAATTTTGAACATTTCGTACAATAAAATCCGAAATGTCCGGAACCATTACACAAAATCCTATGGCCGGCCTGACAATGTTTTGACAATAAAGTTACATTACATATGGAACATAGTTTTTTAATACCAGGATTCATTTTAACATCGCAAAAGGTTTTGAACAATTTTCGATGGGTATATGTTTCAGAATTCATAAATTCTCTGCGGCACGCGAAGCAAGTTCTAGTACTTGAACATCGATGGCGTTTGGCCGAAAACTGAAAATATTTTTCACAAACAAAGCAATACACTCGATTGTGTCGATAAAATGAATTTAAATTTTCAATCAATATCACATGATCAGTATTTGGGGATAAATATAAATAAATAGGTTGCAATTTACTGTTACGTTCATTTGGGAACATTTCTCTAAGGCGACAAGTTGCTTTTTGTCCCTCAAAAATAAAAATTTGACAGTTGTAATACTGATAAAATAACGGTGCTAAAAATTCAAAAATATAGGGTCCTTGTGTAATACCAAATTTTCGTTTAATTTGGATTAATTCCTTCTCTAAAAGTAGTATGGCTTTTTTTTGTTTATATTTATCCTTATGGCAAATTTTTTTTATTTGCATGTATAGTTTATTTTGGCCATTAGATTTATGAAAAGAGTTGAGTAGTAAACCACATATTATGCTAATAATAAGACATTCATTATAAAAAACATTAGGAAAATTTTCAAAAGACTGGGGAATTTCAAATGCCCAGGTGTATTTCTCCAATTTACTTTCAGTGCCTAACTTTTTTCTGTCACTTTTTTGCTTTCTTCTTTGTCTCTTTTGATGAGCTGTATGGTTCACTGATAAAATGTGAGCATAAATTTTAAAGGAATTATCAATTTGCAAATCCATATTGTTATCAGATATTAAATATCGATAGAGAATATCTAAAACACGAAAGGCAGCATCTTTAAGGTCGGAATTATTTTGTAATTCTATTGCACCAGTGTTCAAAGCATTTGTCATGGGTGTTTGATACAAGCTTAAGTAAACTAGATTATGCTCATTCAGATTAAAAAAAGTTTGAATGGTTTGTAAAACAAACATGATTACAGTTAATAAAATGTCTAATAAATTTTTTAATAATGGAGCAGGTTTATGTTTCAAGTTAGCTGTAATATGAAATACTATATCTTGCAAATGAAATCTTTTCAATCTTTTGTGTAAACTCTTTTCAACAAAAAATGTTAATTGTTCATTTTCAAAAACTTTCATTTTCTCATGGAAAGTGTTTTCAAAGGTAAAAAACTGTTCATCGCCAGAAATGTTAGCTTGATATTGGTTTTGAATATTAGATGCCGTCTTCAGGCCTTTCGATGCACTTGATGATGAGGCATAATTTCTGTAGTGCTTCAATAAGTCATTTTGGAACATATCAGGTTTTGATGCCGATGATACAGAAGGTACCTGATGCGTTGATGTGCTAATTGCTTGACTTGTTGGTGGTGTTGAAGGACTGGTCTCCATTCGACTTCTTGTTAATTGAGTGGTTGTGGCTATTGGAGATGCGGTATGTGTTGTAGCTGAAGTCGGCCTTGTTTGTGCGTGATGTTTCATTTGATTTGACCTTATATATTGTCTGTAATTATTCAGTATGTCTTCAACACTCATTTTGGAATAAATGTAATACAATTATGTGAGTAACTTTTTGGTGTTTCGTCAAAAATCAAAGAGTCAGCTGTAGCAGCTTGAGAGCTCAGTTGCAATGGTGTCAGCCAGAAAATGAGAAAGCATTTGGCTGTTCGAGAAAGCATTTGGCTGTTCGAGAAAGCATAAGAAATATTTCTCTCTAAAAGTCTATCAGCAGCAAGGAGCAGCCGAAGGTTTGAGAAAGTGAGGGAGAAATTATTTGCCTGTGCTTTTAAGTCTCGCCAAAAGTTTGCATTCTTTTTCAACTAGTTAGGGAGAAATCATTTGCCTTTATGTCTGAAAAATTTCACTCTTTCGCTTAAGTTGCGACATATGATAGATTTCTTGTTTAATTTATGTTAGAAAGTAATCATTTGCCTTCATGTCTTGTTAGGTAAAAATTTATTTTGTTATATATGTTGCTGAAGTGTCATATTTTGTCTACTAAATCTAATGCTTGCAGGGGTCTAGACACTTAAAAAGATAAATATGAATTCTAATCAAAATGATCGTGTTTTTTAAATCCTAGCGATTTACTTGATTAAAGAGACCGAGCCAATTAATTAAATGGCCAACAATGCTATGACCAATTAAGCAATGGCAGCAAGAAATGTTTTGATGATTTGCATGACACCCAGCTCTTAATTCTTCAATTAAGACATGGAACCCGAGAGAGACATCATGAATAAAACTTATCAATTTGAAAGAATAAATGCAATTATGTATATTTAAGAATCTACATTTCCGTTTCCCTTTGATCACAACTTGGTAGCGTGAACAAGTTGACCCATACAAGGTAGCGTCTATTTTTGAAATTCTCGTTTCTGATTGGTCCACGTGACCAAGGATTAATTAAAGTTTGGCGTCTGAAGATCTGTTGTGAGCTGGTAGCGTCAGTTCTGAACGAATCTGTAAACCGTCAAGACGTGTAATAAAATTAATAAAATCCAACGATTTTATTTCGGATCTACTCATCATTTATTGTCGTCAAAACAAAAGTATAACAGCCTTATACGAAAGCAATCAATAAACTTTATTCATGCTTTTTTCATTTATTTCATAATAAAAATAACATAAGAAAGTATAATTTGCTGATTTTGTAATAACATAAGGAAGATTGTTTTGTGATGCCTTTGAGGACCCTTAGGAGTTTGGCCTTTATATAGGTAAGGATGTTTGGCCACACCTCTTGTGCTTCTTGCATGTGTGACATCCTAAAAAAAATAAATTTAAGTATATTATTGTTCAATCACTTAGAAATGTAGGTATTTACTTTCTTAACAACATCAGGGAATGAAATATCAATTTTATAAGAAAAGTTCACGAAGTAATTTAACGAATAAAACCTTAGAGTGTTGACTGGCTTTGAATTTTTCAGATAGCACATCCCAATTAAATTTTTGGTGAGATTCTCATAGACACTGGCAAGTCCATTCAATAATTATATTAAGAATACAGATGACAGTATAAACAAGATGGACAATAAAAACAAAACTATATAACACTTTTGTTCCTCAGCCACATGTGAACTATTAAATTTTATGTACTCAAATTCTTCGATTACAATTAAATCATCGATAATCAAACTGATTGTTTGCTCTCTCTCTAAGACAAATGAAGGTTTTTTGAGCAAATTTAAAAGTACTAAACACAATAGCACAGTAATCAAAATAGTAACAGTTTGTATGAGCTTATTTACAGCCATTATTATATCGGACACTAAACTAACTGAATTGTAAAGAAAGTTTACAGCTGCCCGAGTTTAAATCAGATCATTATTTTGGTGAAAGTCTGCCAGGTTTTTTTGGTTAAGAGCCTAGACCGATCTTTTAGATAGGGGATGTGCTGCTTACCTTTTGTGAAGTACTTTTCAACACGGTATTCTAGGTAGAAAAGGAAGAAAAAATTATTGAAGTTTAAAATGCGAAGCGATTCTTCGATGCAATGCGACTGAGTGGTTTTTTTTTCTAATTCGACAGTGTGACATTATGTCAAGCTTACACAGAGAAATAATATAAAGAGAAAAGTTAAATTATGAAGCAAAGGACATAGAAGCTAGAGAAGGAATCACACAGATAGACAGATGGAAATACAGAGAATAAAAGATCAAAAAAACTCAGATGATGAAACTTTATGGAAAATAAAACAAATGTAAAATTATGAACTGGAAATAATAGCTTATAAATTTACTTTAATATCTTCATTTAAGAACCTTTTCATATCAATTACTCTTAAATATTTAAAAACTTCATTTTTTTCAGATAGATGGTCATTTATGGCCTTTTAAAAAAGATATCATAACATTCTGATAATTTTCTGTCGAAAATATTTCTACCTTGGTTTTAACTTTGAGCACTCTACGTTACGATAGACTGAGGCTTAACAGCTATATTGTTATTTATTAATTTTCAGGTACTAATGTTATAAAAAAATTACGATCGTATGTTACGACTACCTACGTTGTCCCTCTTCAATCAAAAAGCAAAGATCTGAGTCACTTATAAAACGGTCCACCTTTTCAATCGTAACGTGGATTTTCGCGTAAAATAACTTTTATAACATTGACTGGTAGGTAGGTATCTTTTCATAAATGTACGCTCTCCTCAAATCAAAAAACCTTTCAAAGTATATATCTTCAATACTAACGTTATGAAAGCTGAGTCAGTTTGAACACGATAACTTCTTCGCTTGTTTAACGTCAAGAGTATTTTTTGTGAGAATAGTTGTGCACTCAAATTCGGGAAAAGGCATTGCCATACACAGACGTCATCTTTTCAAGACTCTTTTCTGTGAAAAAAAAAAGTTTTGTAACTTTTTCTCTAGACATCTTTCCTTTTGAGAGAATTACAATAAAAGAAAAGAAAACGAAAAAATCGGGAAGCTTGCTCAAAGACCAAACCTATTTTCATTGGTTGACTTTTTCCCCGTGACTTTCGAAAACTAAGCTTGAAAGAGCTGATATTCTCACACAAAAAAATACCTAGTCTTATCACATTTAAATCATACGCTTTTTTATCGGTAAAATCTTCAAGGATCGATTTCGAATTAAACTGACGCTTTAAGGAAAATTTCGTTGCTGTGTTAATTAGTAATTATAAGTCTCAAATTGTAAATCAGTCGATAAACATTGATATTCTAATAACGGTGACAATTTCAATATTCATTCTAATACTGGTTTTGAAAATAGATTTTTTAATATAATTTTTCGGCTTGAAGCTCTCACGAGAAAAAAAAGTAAAGATCTTTTGTTCCCTTTTTCACCAGAAAAGAAAGTTTCTTGTCATAAAAGTATCTTTAAGGAGAGCTGCGGTCACCAAAGAAATGGTTCCCTTCTTTTGTCTTACTTTAAATGTCATTTCCAAGTCATGGAGGCTCTGACATCATTTTCAGATGAAGAATAAAACCTCAGGGACTGCTTTAATGAAAAGTTACAAGTAGTAAAATATATATACTTATTCAAAGCCCAAAATTTAGGGATATTTTTACAACAATTTAAACTTAAGAATATTTTATACATTATATTGAATTTATTGTCAAATTTTGCTTTTACAACTAGGTGTGATTTAAACCAACTGGACTTCATTCTCGAGATCAGATCTCCAAATCAGATGACTAGAATTCATGACTCACCACTTCAACTAACTACTTTAGGTTGACATTCCATGTGACGTCACAAAAAATCGCAGGAGTTTAAAATTATTCTCTGTAAAATGATGAATTTTTATCGAGCAGCTGGGACTGATTTGATAGGTAGAATTAAAAAAACTTTGAATTTTAAATAATTTCACACAAGATTATTTGAATACATATGATTTTTGGTGGAATTTTGACGGCATTTCTGGCAAGACTTGTGCCAAGGTGCCATGCCTCCTCCCGGAAAAAAGACATCGTC
>LR051045.1:0-10183 GCA_900607525.1 Apocyclops royi
ACTGTGTTTCCCACTAGCAGAGGGACCAAATTCATAAAATGTGAATTCAGTCACCTTGTTTGGTGTTTTGCCAGAAATAAGATAACGGTCCATCAAAAAAACTGAACAAAAAATACCCTCAATGAGATCATTTTTTTTAGAAATGGCGAATTCCACCAAATCTTCAAATTGTACATCAGAACTTTAACCTCGTACTGAAAAAATATTGCTTTTGCTCAAGCACTTAAAAGTTTTGCTACCACTCACACAGCATTCCCATGAGATCGCCAATCTCATGTGGTCGCTCGCTCAAAAATTTGCCTATTATAAGAAGACCATTCACTCACAAGGGTCAAGACAAGAAAATGTTCATTCTGCAACAATTTGAGAGTGCGACCACGTGGAATATGACGCACCGAATTCGTGCCAATTATCTTATTAAACCTGCTATTACCTCAAGTTAATTAAAAAAATTTTGTCATTCCATTTTAGCATGCATTAAACTCTTTTAAGAAAATAAAACTAAGAACTCATTCGAAATTTTTCACCTAAAGCCTCGGTCACATACCTTTGGGTCTAGCACACGAAACCACAAGTCTAGCTTGTATTGCAAGAGCCAAGAAGTATTTTCATAGGTGCAACTGAATAGACTTTGAGGTTTCGTGCGGCCAACCCAATGGTTATGTGACCGAGGCTTAAACTACAAAAAATCCGTCGTGACTAAAAGATCCTCGAGTTGGATATGTGCTTGGGTCATACCCGAACCGAATCGAGCCCAAATTTCATCATGCTTATATGAACAAAAAATAAAGTCAACTAGACAAGACATAAGCCCGAAGACCTATCTCGATATCGAGTCTGAAAATCAAATCTCAACCCATCACTAACTACCTTTCTGTTAATTGGAAGAAAACGTGAAAATCGGTCAAAGTTTACAATCATCGGCCGAGATCTAGTGAGAAAGTGGCTCGCGCAAACTTCAGGACTGATACGCCTCCTCATAGAAGGATCTCTCGCCCGGAGATACAAATTCTGTGGCTCGACAATACCTCGCTCTGAGCTTTGACAAACGTAAATCTGATTTCTTTTTTACCTGAACATCAAATTTCAACCTTTAAGGGAAATTATTATCACGTATTTTGGGGTGAAAATTCAGGTGTTTTCGCAAAAAAAAAAAAAAAAAAAAAAATGGGGGCGTTTAAAAGTACCGCCCTCGTCCGGATGCCGCCCTCGTCCGGACGCGACCTGCCAGATGTATATCCAATAATTTGGGGAAAAACGCGTCCGTACCAAGGGGGCACTGCCGCCCTGGTACGGACACGTAGTCCGGACGCGTTTTTCTGCCCCCCCTGCGTACTTATAAACTGGTCTAGCTTCTTTTGCCGCCCTGGTTTGGACGCGTGTCCGGACGTAAGGGGGCAGAAAAATGCGTCCGGACCGAGGGGGGCAAAAAAACGCATCCAGACCGAGGGGGGAAGCATTTTTCTGCCGCCATGCATATGGACCAAGAGAGACAGAAAAACAAGTCCAGACCAAGAGGTCCGGACTTAGCCCCCTATAAGATATTACTAAGCTATCTCACTTCAGTACATAAACAAAATTTCCATTTCTTATAAATTGGTCCACCTTTTCTCATCAAAAAAGGACCCAGGGCTAAGTGCGGACCCAGGGCGGCAAAAAAATGCGTCCGGACGCGTTTTTTTGCCCCCATGCACCCGTACTAAGCTATCTCACCTCAACAAAAGTTTTTTGCTTATAAACTGGTCTAGCTTTTCTCATCAAAAATGGTCCGGACGTCCATACGATTCTGGGGAAAAAATTTTCATCTGGCACAACGTGTCCGGACTACACGTCCAGACTACGCGTCCGGACCAGGGGGGCATCCGGACGAGGGCGGTACTTTTAAACACCCCCCCCCCAAAAAAAAAATTGCGTTTTTTTTTTCTTCTGCTTATTAAGTCTTGCCAGAAATGCCATTAAAATTTCCACAGAAATTGAACAAAACTTTGTCTATTCAATATACCCCTTGGGTGGGGCGATGGTTAAATTAGATCAAAAATACGTTTTCGACAGTTCGAGGGCAAAAAAATTTCCTTCCAAAATTTTTATTTTTGAATTTGATTTTCGACACTTTTCACATTATTTTTGACAATTCATTCGCCGAATTGCGTTTTCGACGAAAAGCACTTTCGACAAACTGCACATTTCTCATTTCAGCAAACTAAAATTTCAACATTCCTTTTTATACCATAGGGTTTGTGAAACAGAAGCACTTCATATCACGAAAGAAAACCCAGACCATTTTTTAAATAAAAGTTTTTTATTACTTAGCTTAAACGAGAAAGCTTATCTTATGCTGTCAGATCTGGTTGAGTTTTTTAAATTTAGTTCTTATTTTGGTGAAATATTTCTGAAATTTCTGGCAGTACTGCTATCATCTGAAATCAAACAGAGAAAAAGAATTGAAGCAGCAGATGTGCCAGTCAGTCATTCCCTGTCGCAAGGTGTACGTCTAAAATCTCGCAACCTTTCCACGAGAAGACTGTTTTGGCATATAATATTTTTGTATGTTAAAGTTCAATATTTTTTCAATGTCAGTAGATGTTATTTCTGTTAATTTAACAGAAAATTAATTTCAGATGTGATTTAGGCTTGTGATAAATTGGCATCTTGATCAGGGTTGCCAGATTTGGTGAAATTCCTCAAAGCTGAAAGAAGGAACTTAATTCACTTTATATAATTTTTCGGTTACTTGTTTTAAAATTTGAACCGACGACGGAAAATTGAAAGGAATCTTGAGATACGACTAGACTAAATCAATAAGTTAATTAAAAATTATTTTTTTATTAGCAAACTGGTCCTCGAAATTGCAGATTGTCGAATTAAGAAAATGGCTACATAACAAATGGTCGGAAAGTAAAAATTCAGTGCAAATTGTCAAAAAAATTTTGGTCAGACGTTGTTTTCAACTTTATTTCAATTTGACAAAAAGTCCAATCGACAAATTGCACTGTCGACTTTTTGTATTCACCCAAATATTAAATGGTTGAAAACTGAACAAGTACTAAGCTATATATTAAAAAAATAATTGGTTGAACGATCCACTAATACCAATGTTATCACAAACCACAAAAGTCAAGATCAGATTTTAAGATATTCTTTGCAAATGGTTTTTTATGTACATACATACACAAACAGAGGTGTTTTTAAATCTTCATAATTTAAGTTTTCTCTGATTTATAATTTACGCTTTGATGTTATTTATTTCTTTACGTAATGAGATCTATTTTAAATGATTAAAGACTTAATGTATATTCTAGTACAATATTTAGCAGTTCCGTTTTAAAAAGGAGCTGACCCGTAGTAAGGGTTACCAAAATCTTCACTGAAACATTTCACCAAATTCCAAACAAACAAAACATATACCTCAATGTCTAATGATTACCAGTGATTGGCACAACTTGCTCATTGGATGTCAATTACAATGTACCAGCCCGTGGGACTGTATTCACTAAAGTTCTTACAAAAATCTTATGAAAATTCCTAAATCTTACTAGGTAATCTTAGATATTGAACAGCCGTAGTCTTTTAGCTTAAGACAACTTAGATCGGATGGAAATTTTAAAGAAATGTCGTAAGATTTTTGTAGGAAATTTTGTGGATACCCTCCCTGTTGCAGCTGGGAGGCGGGGGCTTGCTTGCTTAAGCCTCGGTCACATAACTACTATGACGGTCGTACGAAACTATAGGCTAAGCCTATTGATCAAATATTAATAAGGACTTATATTCATACAACAGGATAGACCATGGTTTTGTAAGGCTGTCGTAGTGGTTATGTGACCACGGCTTTAGGCAAGGTTGAAGATGGAAAAAAAAATTTTTTTTCATACATATTTGAGGTAAGGATTTTTACTATATTCTTACAAGTCACACTTTTTTTACCAAGTTGACTAGTCTAAGGTGTCTTAGGTATCTTAAAATCAACCTGAAAATTTTAGTCCTACTTCCTTCTTGGTCAGGTTTGAAAATATTATCACCTGACCTTGTTGTACCCCTTTTAATCTAGCATCATCTAGAAAACACCTTGGTCATTGCCTCCCCATTAAGCATCTTCACTTTTTACTTTAAAACTTGAGCTTGAAGTAATGATTGTAATGAATCCATACTATAATATTTATCACAATTTTTAAGGTACTTTATTCTTGAACTAATCCTCGATAAAGTTTCAGTTTAAAAGTAAAAACTGTAGCTTTTCAAGAGAGGTTGTTAAGTAAGGTTAGAAGTCTATCTTGAATATAAGTTTACTTTTTTTATTCGTTAATATTAACTCATTCGTCTTTTGTTAATAATGATGAATGTAAATTTTACCTGAAATTCAGTTGGAATTGAATGAAAGATTCCACATTAATCCAAATCCAACCAGTGTTGCCAGAAATGCCCATGAAATTCCACCAAATACTGAACAAAATAAAATATACTCCATTTTATTCTTATTCTTAAGGAATTCCACCAAATCTGGCACTACTTGACATGGCAAAAACGTTTCGGGAAAAAGTATTTAGAGGTAAAACTGTGAATGTCATAAACTATCAGTCTTCTTTAATTGCAATTTTAGCAAAAAAAAAAATGAAATTTAGGGAATTAAAAAAGTTTTAACACAGATGTTACCAAAGAGTTGAAGATGTCAAACACACAAATTCCATTTAATTAGAAATCAGCTTACATTTAATTTCTTAATTCATTCATTTTCATTTTTTTTGTACTTTGCTTTTAGCAAAGGGTTTTTTATTCCTCAAAGATTTCATACTTAATTCAATCGTTTGTTTGATCTTTGCACAAAAGACAGAATTATAACAAGGTTCGAATTAATCCTTCAAAAGAAAAATGTACACACAGTGTTTTGATCAAACTTTTTTTTTCATTTTGCATGCAAAGAGTTTTCTTTCATTATTAAATTTATTAGATGATATGAATGGTATGGAATCTCATGTGGTCACATTTGAAAATGTTTTGAAATTCAAAATGTTGCAATTGCCAGAATGACGTTTTTCCCGGACAGCTGTGTGCTCATTAACCATTAACTGTAATAAATTGTTTGGTTATAGTTTTAAGAAAAAGGTTATTAATGTCATAATCATTTTAAATTTGTTTAAAATAGAGGACTAAAAGACCTTATTTCTTTTATATAGGTGAGCTTTGCTCATATTTTACACATGGTGCAAATGCTTGATCTTCTGAAGATTCCTGTTGGTTGTTAGGTTAGGTTAGATTTCTTACATATCACATTGTTGCTAATTCGCATAGTCAAATAGCGTCTACTCTACTTAGCAAGGCTAGGGTGCAGCCCCCAGGAAAGGTTAAGTAGTTAAGCTTCAGAATACTAATTGAAAAATGACTTAGCCTACCTTACCCTAACCTAACGTAAATAAAGGGGGCTCCCTATCATTGTGGGTGGGGTTACATCTCTAACAATGGGATCATTATTACGGATATATACATACTCAGCTTCTGTTTCCTATAGGTAGATGGCGCTTCAAGTCACTCAGATCCGTTGCTTTCAAGCTTCTGTTTTCTTTTTTTTTTGTTCTCGTTGGGTTTTAAACCAAGTACCCCTGAGAAAAACTTATATTCTCAATAATATCAGTATTGAGGTTTGTATTTTCTGATAGGTATTTGATGCTGAATGCAAAGGGTATCTTAGACCACAGGTTTACCCCTAAACTCCTATACAATCTGGAAAACCGTAAGGGGAAGTAACTCACTAAAAAGCACTAGTACGCCAACACAGAGAAAAGAACAAGGTTTTAATTCTGTTACAATATATAAGTACCTTGTTACACCAGGGTAGAACTTCTAAAGAGACCTAGTCGTCGGCTGGGAAAATTCAATTAATTTCTTAGCGAATTTCTTATTTTACACAATATTGCCATTTTCACAGATAATGTTTTAAGAACGTTAAAAAGGAATTGTTCCTTAGGTGAAAATTTGATCTTTTTAAATTTCCAAATTCTTATTGAAATGGGTACTTTGTCCACTGTTAAAGGCTAATAAAACTTTCTTACTTTTTTAAAATGTTTGTGTGAAAAGTTTCAGAAGAAATTTGTAATTGTCCTTTTTCTATATGATAAACAAAAATTTTTAACAAGGCCGATTGGTTCTTTTTACATTCACCTCAAAATTTTGCACAGACCTCATGGGAGTGACGTCATTGGACATTTCGCAAGTTTCATTTTCCAAGGCGAAAATTCGAAAATGAGTGAGGCTTGTAAGGGCCGCTTTTTACCAGGAGTTGAGGAGAGAGATGGACGGAACGAGAGAGAGGAGGTGAGATGGAGAGAGATAGGAGAGAGAGAGTGATCTGAGTAGCGCAACAAACAAATTTTTGTAAGATGATTTTCATAGAGAAGCAAAGGATTGAGGATACGGTCTCATTCGCTGAACAGAAACGGGCGAAGGTGAAAGTGAACGATTAAGTCTCTGCAGAGAGAGAAAACAGTGAAAGTTGAAACAAAACAAAAAACAGTGGTTCTTTTTTTTTTTAATACATCATGCCACAACTTTTTTGCGCTAAAAAGTGGTAAGTTAAAACGACGCTTAAAACTTTTGTGATTGAACAGAAGCTTGGTCAAAAATTTCTATGAGGAAAACTGAATGTACTTAAATTAATACCGAGTTAATAAAATGTACTTTAAAACCAGTGTTGCTAGATCTACCATTGACTAAAGCATTTTTTATACATACTGTTAAAAGTGACCTGTAAGCTTTAGAGGGACAGTATTAGAATGTAAGCTTGCAATATTTGTTGGCAATAAAAAACGAAGTGATTTAAAACAGTCTAACTTTTTAATAATCATTTTTACAATGTAAAATGGTCTAGCTTACAAATAATGTTTTGGTTAAAACAATTAAAAATGCTTAAAAATGGTTAAAATCTGGTTTTTTTGGCCAAAAACGATTAAAAATGATCACTTTTTGACCCAATATGATCATTTTAAATCATTTCTGGCTCAAAAACCATTAAAAATGATTAAAGATTTTGATCACTTTTGTCCATTTTTAATTGTTTTACGATTTGAAACAAATATAACTAAAATGAATATTGCAAGCTTATTAGAATGGGGTGGGGTGGGGTGCAGTTTGACCATTAGAAGACCACTTAAATATCCAGAGGCTAGAGTAACAAAGTTTTAAAATCTAAAAAAAATAGTCTTGCTTAACCTAACCTAACCTGTTTTATCCTGTACATTCCTATCCTGACCTAATCTTTTTTCATTTCAATTTCATTCTAAGTGCAAGATTTTTCCCCAAACAAATCTGAAAATGACATTTCATTGTGTCTTCAGATCTGCACTAAAACTTTTTTTAAGTGCAATAGAAGATGTTTCAATACAAATAGAGAATACAATTAGAATGCACCAAGTTTCAGAAAAAGCTTTTCTCTGTTTATTTTGTAGTTTTTTCTTTTGTATGGAAGATAATATTATTTGAGAAATGGGAAAAGATGATTGGTAATTTTATAATGAATGCTAATGTAATTTAAATACTCATTTATTACATTTTTCCCTCAAGCTGTGAAGTATTGTATTCTGTGGGTATTCACAAAATTTCTTACAAAAATCTTACGAAAATTCCTAAATCTTACTTGTTACTCAGTGATATCTAACAGCCACATTCATTTAGCTAAAGACAACATAGATAAGAAGATTTTTTAAGGAAATATCGTAAGATTTTGTAAGAATTTTTGTGAATACCCACCCTGCTTAAAAGCGATAATTAAGAATTCCAGTTAATATCTTAAACGGTTGTTAAAACTGTGATATTACTTCAATATGCAGTTATTTAAGATATGGTTCATTTTCAGTATTGAAAAAAGATATTTACCTAATAGTTGGTCATTAAAGAGTTCTCTAAAGAGATTGACTCGTTGAAATATTCCATTAAAAATATTTTTACCTTAAAAATAAAATTGTTTGTAATTGTAAAACTCGTCAACTTATTTTGTAATGATGTATCCTGTTTATGTCACAAAACTTTGGAATTTTAAACCCCCATGGTTAACTTTTTAATTATACCTTATACAATGTTAGCTTGTGGACCTCTTGGCAAAGTTCATATGGGTTGAACTTGTATGTTGTCCCCTTTTCACCCCCTGGTCTTTAATATTAGAAGCAAACTACATTTTTAAAACTTAAGAGATCCTTTTTGAGAGTTTTTAACTATAACAGTTGTTTGCGGGGCTTGTTAGAAAGTACCACATCATTCTGGAACGTCTTGTGTCTTGCTAAATATTAACATTTTGAAATGCAGTCTAGATTACAACAGCTGCGTGAAACAACTAGGCTGTTTCATTTTACATAAATAAGAGCAATATTCTTTTTAAAATCAATACCGGCTATCTTTCTCTTATCAATATTTTTGGAACATTGATACATGTGGGTCACATAAACATATATTTTAATAGATGCTGATCCCCTGTAGTACCAAATTCTGTTACTACATGGTTTTTGGCTCTAGTACCCCACCCAAAAAGAGTGAAGAAAAAAGAAAATATACCATCGATTACAATATATAGCTCATTCAGTTCAAGATATTAGTCAAAATGGGTTTAAAAACTGTAAAAATACATAACTTTTTTTACTAATTTGCCTTTGTTTTGGGTTGGGTAACAGCGCCATTTTCCTGCCAGTGAGTAAAATTGGAACTACATAACAGTAAATCAGGAGATCAGCAGTCTATTGATACACACAGGTCTATGATTGATCACCCACTCATATTCTGAATATTAATTATCATTAGCCTTTATTATGGTAATGTGGACCTAATTTGCATTCAATTAAATTATCCACTTGCGGTTTTACATTCACCATTTAAAAAATGTCTCTAAAATTCAAATTAAAAATCTATTTAGTTTTTTTTAAGTGGGATGGTTCATATTGTTGCAATGTAAAATCATCGCTTTTCCCATATTGTTGCAATGGGGGTCCAGACAGGGCTAAAAGCATTAAGGATAGGTTAGCTAGTTTGGTGATTAAAAAACTTTAAATTTTGTATTACGACACTGGAGGAATTCAGATTACACACTTTTATATGCTTATGTATATTTGGGGCAAATATTGTGAATGCCTAAATGGTATCAATATGGTTTAGTGCAAAAACCATGCAACCAAAGAATGGCATCACAGCGCCAGGTGTCTGCAGTATAAAACTTTTTTTCTTCAAGTGTGTAATACAAAAAATAACAAAATTAGATTTGCAAAGAATCAGAAATCAGATGCAAATCTGACAAGAAACTAAACTGATTTGATAAAAAAGATCTTAATTTGTGATAATTCAATTATAGTTAATACCAAAATTGTTTCCATTCACAAGTTTCACAAGTATATTGAATTGTTCCCATACGTGAAAATTAGGTTCTTTCAATATATATATATGCAAAAATAATAAATTCATAATTCATTGCTTATAGATTACAAGATGTAACTGTAAAAAAGTCCTTCTTAAATTTACACTAAGAAACCATTCAATAAAATTTTGGTGTTTATGCCTAAATACTATTTGTTGTTGACTAAGCTCAGGCTGATTTCATGTCAATGATGAGGTTGGGTTTTGTAAATATTTATTTCATTGTTTACAGTTTATAGTTTTGTTCAATACTGATCCTACCAACTCACAACTGTCCCCAAACAACCAACCCAACTATCGGCTCAGGAAGCTACATTAAATTTTGACCAATCACAATACTCCAATATCAGCCAGTAAACCAGTAATCTACAACAGGGGGAAGCTATCTTACACTGATCATGAAGAGAATGGCTGATATCTTATATAGAGAGAAAATGAAATGTAGATTCCTAAATATACATTAAAATATTGTTTGAATGAAACCTAAACTTAAGAATCTACAAATTTTCACTTGATCTATGATTAGCAACAAAATTAAGAAATGTTAAGTTACTTGTAAATACCAAGTCTTTGTAAAATTGTTCCTATGTGATGATGGTTTTGTGTGATGCAAGTTACAGACTGCATTACCAATAACCAAAAAAAACAAGAAAGAATATTTCACACCATGTTTTTTTTTTGATGAAAACCATGGAATGGTTTTGCAAAAAAATTTAAAAAAAAGAAAATTTTATTTTCAAAACATGTTATATCAGAGTGACAAGATTTCATCAATTTTTTTTTGAAAAGATTTTTGATTTCA
>LR051045.1:15753-26091 GCA_900607525.1 Apocyclops royi
TTAACCTTCTAACTATACACATGAAATTCATTTTTTTGTCTTAACCACCTTTTACAATGAATGAATAAATTGTTTATTTGACCCAATATTGTTAAAAAAAGATCAAGGATTCAATAAACAAAGTGTAGACATACAATTCAAATTTAAACTAAAAACATTGACCCAGGTGGCGGATCAAACTTAGATCCTTGCTGTCAGAAGACAGCTCTACTATCCAGCTCCATTCTCAATTGGAAACTAAGCATCTTTAAGAATTCCTTACAATGTTTGTAATTATCTTAAGATTTTCGTAAGAACCCTTTGAAACTCGACTATGTTACTTTAAGTTATAACTCTCACCCTCCCTCCCCCCCGTTCAAAGCTATCATGTGACCTCCTGCGTGCCACAGCAAGCCTTAAATGATTTGTATTAGAAACTTATTTGAAGGATTTGATTTATTTTCTTGTACAACAAAAGAAGAGAAAGCAAGGAAAGATCAAAGATCAGTCATCAGCAAGAATTGCTCAGAGCAGTGCTGCTAAATATATCAACTAAATTTCACCAAAAACTGAACAAGCCAATGTTTGTTCTATGTGTTCCTTTTTGACACTAAAATAGTTAGCTATGATTTTAGGGGATTCCACCAAATCTGACAACAGTTGCCCTGAGACAGTGGTGCAAGATTAGGTCCAATTTACAAAAATCAAAATTACAAAATTAGGTTGGACGTTTTGGAGAAATTAGGTCCATAATTCTGGCAGTATTGCTAAAAAATACTTTTAATCGATGTTGTGAAATTTGGTGCAATTCTAAAAGAAAGAATCTAGAATAGTTTTTGGCAATCTAAGAGAGCTATATATAGATTTCATATTTAATTAAGATTTTGGTGGAATTTAGTTGACATTTCTGGCAGCATTGGTAAAGCTTTGACCGGAATGTAATTTCCTTTGAAGTCTTTCTTCGATTCTACTGATTCTCTGGCAGTCCGACCAGTGTTGCCAGAAATTTCACCTAATTAGCACCAAAATCTGGACAGGGTTGATTTTTACGATTTGTTTTTATTAAATTGCACCAAATCTGGCACTATGTAGGGGTCATTCTTCAAAGTGTCTCTTTTCCCATATTGTTGTATTGTCTTAAATTGAATATTTTATAATAATTATAAAATTTAATTAAAATAACCTAATTAAACTTTGCATACTGTCATTTCGACATTTTGACATTGCAACAATATGGGAATTATGACAGTATGAAATCTCACCATATGTCTACTGAGCATAACATAACAAAAGCTAAAAGACTTCTAAAACTAATTCTGAAAATTTTCTTATTTAATATGTTAAAGATTTTAATTTCATCTTATCAAAGTCATTATAGTTTAAAGTCTTCTTTTATTAATGGTCCTTCTCAGAAAGATTCAAATTATTCAAAGTAACATAATACTATTGTTTTACATTAAGTAATTGACTAGTATATAAGTTTTAGGTGTTAGGTATATTAAAATTTTGACCGTTAATTCCAATGGGAGTATTTCCTAAGATCATTTTAATTTCCTCAGTAACACGTGAAATCTGACACCAATTTCCTGTATAAGCCCGTTATTTATTGTGCCAAGCACAACCAATTAGCACACAGGAATTCATCACGTGATCGATCCCTTGATTTGTCAGTGCTCGTTCACGCTTGGGGAAATTGTGATGGATCTGTTTAAATTTTGTGAATTTTATGTAGTAATTTGAATTTCCTGCTTTTGAACTGGGAAAAAAGGACAGTTGACATTTTTTTCTTGAGCAGAGCCAACTTTTACCTATTTAAACCCATACTTATAGAAAATAAATCAGTCCTGAACCAACTGTCTTGATGAAACAATTGAACCCTTTCTAAGATTGGAAGTAGTCTGGGACAGACTACTTGGGCCAAGTCTTGAGAAAGTTTTAAAGAAAAACTCTTATCCGAAAGAAGCTTATTTTAAGATCTCCAAACATTTTCAATATCAAAATTTCAAATGTTAAATGCTAAAGACCAATTTGAGATGAACATTTATTTTTCTATCAAACTTGTTAACTTATAACCAGTGGTAGCTACCAGAATTACCAAACTGGTGAGATATCAAAATTTTTGACAAACTTAATGATGCACTTTGACAAAAAGTCTGAAGTGTTCAAACAAACTTTCTGTTGGTCGAAAACTCTCTAAAAAATTTTTGTACATTAAAAACTTCAAATTCTGTCTGTGACTAAGTACATTTGAAAAAGGGGTTGGGGGGGGGGGTTGAACAGGGTACTGATTAAATATCCGAGGGGGTTGATTAGCACATGAAATGCTCGGTATTTTAGGGAAGTTTTATATTGTCGCGATTTCCATTATGTCACAATGTAAAATTGTCGCAATTTTGGAGGGATTGATGTTTCCGGTAGCTTTATGGTTCGGTTTCCGGTCAAAGTTTAGGTTAGGTTAGGTTGCTTAAAGTTAAAAAAATTAATGGAAAATCTGAGACAGCTTTACATTGTGACAATTTGATATAAAACTGAAATTTTAATAACTACCCAAGTAGGACAATCTAATTAATGAATACATTAGGTTAGGTTAGGTTAGAAAATGTGAAAATAATTATTGAATCCCAAACTTGAAAATTAGAAAAAAAATTTTACTATATTTGGTCAAATTCCATAAAAATAATTTTTGAATTGTTTTATATTTTGAAGATTATCTGGTGAATTTTTTGACGATTTTGTTTGGCAGCACTTACTGTGATACATTGAAATGCTCGACATTTTGCGAAACCAAAAAATATTTCTACCAACTCAAGTTTTGAATAAAATTTATCATTCATCGACCCCAAAATTTCTGGCAACATTGACTGCAAAACATCAAAAAGCTTGACCATTTACGAAATGGATTTGTTTGAAAGTGCCCCGACTTTCCAGAGAGGAAAACAGGAAAAGAAGATTTTTCTTTATTGCAAAAAAGTTCTTCAATATTGAATGAGAAAGGACCAATTGAAAAATTGTTAAAAACCCTTCAACAAATAATTTCAGCTTTTACTCTTGAAATTCCCCCTATCCTAAAACCAGTGTTGCCTGATATATTGTCATTCAAATTTCACCAAAAAAATTTATCATTTTCTATGAAATATCTTATAGACGTCATAATTTTATAATTGACATTATTAAAATTTGCCCAAAAAAATGATTGTAAATGATAAAAACTTTAATCTATATTTATAATGTTTCTCGAGTATAAAGTGTAAAGGGAAAAATATTGTTAGTCCGGCTTGTTTAGAACAGTAGGTTAGAGTTGTGGGAGGGGGGGGACGACTATTAGGGGAAAGACAAGGTGTGAGCAACATTTAATGTCAAGATTTTAGCTTTTTTATTCAGTTTTATTTAGATTAATGGTTTAGCTTAAGGTTAGTCGAGATAAGGGGGGGGCGTTTAAAAGTACCGCCCTGGTCCGGACGCCGTCCTGGTCCGGACGCGTATTCCGGACGCGTCCTGCCAGATGTACATCCAATAATTTGGGGAAAAAACAAGAGGGCGGCAGAAAAACGCGTCCGGACCAAGGTCGGCAGTGCCGCCTTACGTCCGGACTTGGCCCACCATTAGAAATGACTAAGCTATCTCACTTCAGTACATAAGCAAAAAATTTTTACTCAATAACTGGTCTAGCTTTTCTCATCAAAAAAAGATCCGGACCCAGGGTGGCAAAAAAACGAGTCCGGACGCAGGGCGGTACTTTTAAACGCCCCCGAGATAAGGTTAAGATCGGAATTCACAAAAGAATGTTAATGGTTTGATATAAAAAGGATCATACTTTTTTCTTTACAAAAATGGGACAACTTATTGTCGAAGATTCCTCCTACCAAGCTGCCAGAAATGTCACTATATTTCTAATTTTGGGGAATTTCACCAGGTCTGGCAACAGTGTTCAAATCTACCTTGGCATTGAAAGTTTTTAGGCCAAGTTAATTTTTCTGTAGTGTTGCAAAATTTGGTGGAATTCTGTGTATTAGAAATTAGGGTTATTAACTAGTTCAATCATTTTTTATATTTTGGTGAAATTTGAAATACTTATTCAGCAACAGTGTTGATTTAAATTTTGCATTCAAACAGATTTCAACCTGATGATATTACGTTTTCCTTAAGCCTCGGTCACATAACCACTGCGCCGAGCGTACGAAACTTTAAGTCTAGCCAGTCACAAAAAATACAAATATTTCTTCGCATTTTACAAACAAGTAGGCATTTGCTATTTCGGTCGCTCGACTCAATAGTTATGTGTCCGAGGCTTTATAAAAAAGAGGGATTAAAAATATTTCACTAAGTTTTTCTCAGTTAAAATATTTCATATTGTCGCATTTTCCATAGGGTCGCAATGTAAAATTGTCACAATTTGAATATTGTTTCAAAAAGTTAATGTAATGTTAAAATTAAAAAAACAATAAACTCTTACCTAACTCACCGGAACCTGCAATATACTTTTTGCGACAATATGACACTGCAACCATTTTACATTGCAACAATATGAAATTACAGCAAATTCAATTTCCGACAATTCATAATTCAATTTTGAAAAAAGGAGCAATACTTCTTCAAAACTTAATTTCCATCTTAGTTCTTTCAGAAAAGGAAATAAAAATGTTTGAAAAGATTTATCATTCAATAACGATCAATGCTAGGCCTACCTAACTTTTACCTGTGCTCACAGGTATTGAAACGTATTCCCAAATGATTTGAAAACACTCATGCCTATCTTCTACAGTCATCTTAGATATTCAACTGAATTTAATAGAGATGGAAGAAAAAATTTATGGAATTTCGTAAAATTTTCGAAAGAACTTTTGTTAATATCAAATGTTATAACGAATTATGATTGTATAATACAACCAAGCTATCTCACTTTAATAAAAATTGAAAATATTTTGATTACCAATTTCGTCTAGCTTTTTACTTCTAACGTACTTTTTTGCGTAGAATAATTTTTATATTTTCATACCAGGTACAAATTAAGGTGGGAAATGGGAAGGGGTGTTGGGGTGCTTGTGCCCCTGACCAGTTTAGGGCCATTGACAGGCTAGGCACCAAACTCCCTAAATATAGTTAAGGTTAAGTTAAATTATTTATTTTCATCAGCCCACTGAATTTTTATATTTGTAAAACTACATTTCAGTAATAGGGAGGCAACAAAATGAAAAAAAAATTATGGAGAGCGCTAGATGAAACGGGTAAAATATTTTCAACACATGTCTTAAGTGTCTTAGGTATCTTAAAATCAGTATTAATATTTTAGTCCTCCTTCCTAAAAAGTCAGGTTTGAAAATATTTTCACCCGAGTTTGTTTTACCCCTTTCATCTTGTGTCATCTACAAAACACTTTGGTCGTTGCCTCCCCATTGCGCCATTTTGAATTGAAAATATTTTTTTTCAGGTAAAGAAAAGCTTAATTATCCAGAAGACAAACCAGTCTATGTGGTATTGGAAGAGGATGGTACAGAGGTTGATGAGGAGGAATACTTCCAGACTCTACCAGGTGAGTTATTAAAGTCTCAGATTATACTTGGCACACCTTTACTAGATCTGGTAGAATTTCCTAAAACCTTTTGTGTCCAAAGAACCCTATATATATATATGTATATATATATAAAGTGTTGGTCAAATAGGTAACCTACACTGGATGCTTGTAACTATAAGTCTAGCCTAATTATAAATGTACAATGGCCTAGACTTACTATCTGTGTTTATTTAGTGGTTATGTCTTAACACAAACAATTTTAAGTAATTCCACCAGATCTGGCAACACTAAAACCCCAAGATATTACAAAAATGCATATTATTTTGAATTTTTTGTCATTTTAATAAATTTTCACACAGTTTCCAAACAATCTGTATAAGTGTAAATTTTTTAAAAACTTTTATTAAAATATTGTTGTAAGTATTTTTTGTGAATTCCTACTTTAGCAAAAAATTAACTTAAGAAATAATTATTTGACTCATATCACTTAATTGTTTATAACATAATTAATTTAAGTATTAATTAATTAAGGGACCAACCCACAATACAGGTTAGGTTTGCTTTGGTTCTTTAATATAGTAAAGTTGAAAATTACAATTTGAAATTTTTGATTTTTTGACATTGCGACACTAAGGAAACGAGACAATTTGAAATCTGACCATTTGATTAATAAATGAACGAACCGAAATTTCTGTCTTTAGGCATTGGTTTCAAATAGTCACCAGTGGTGCCAGAAATGTCATAAAAATTTCCCCAAAATCCAAACACAACATTAAATGTTCTTTATAAATCCTCTTGTAGACACAAAAATGGATAGTTTCGATATTTGGTAATTTCCCCAAATCTGGCAACACTCCCAAAACGGTCGATTTTTTAAAAAGGGCGAAAAGCAAAAATTTAGGCCTTGACCTTATTAAGTTAGGTAAGGTTAGGTTAGCTAGTAATGATGATTAATAAATAATTAAAAATTATGCCTTAAAATTTTTTAGTCTGTTTATCGTCCCCTGTTTTTTCTTCTTTAAGCTAGACCACTTTAAGTTATTTTATTTGATAGCCTATGTCATTTATTAGATTAAGAAAAAACTTTTCAGTAGTTAAAGGAAAAAATGTTTGTCATACATTATCCCAAGTATCATTTCTACATTGTAATGCCATATTTGGTGGAATTCACACATCAAAATGGAAATTCAATTGTGAATTTTGTTCAGTGTTGCCAGATCTGCTTTTAAAATTTTGTAATTGTATCTTCAGACGTTAAAAATTTTTGTTCGCTTAGAAATGATTTATTGTTGTAGTCTCAAGAATATTCGTTAGTTATTTTTTGGAGAAAAAAAAATAATTTAAGAGTCGTTTGTACAAAGTCAAGTGATGCCAGATTTTATTGGAATTATCAAAAAAATTGTATTTAAAAAGCCAGACAGATAGTTATGTTTATAAAACTACTTTGGAGAAATTTCTGACAAAACAATGTAGAATTATAGGTGTTGCCAGATTTGGTGGAATTCACACTCAAAATCAATTAGTGGTAATTTCTGTCTTTCAATCGGATATTCATTTTGGTGTAGTTTCATTACATCTCTGGCAACAGTGATTCTGAAAAGTAAAGAGAAGGAAAAGAAAAGAAAATAATGCTTACAAATACACAAATAGACAAACAAGAATGAAATAAATTTTTGGATTTTTATCTCAGATATTACGACATTCGTTTTAAGAGAGAAAAAATTTTCTTCCTTCTTGAAAAAGTTTTAATGAATTTTTTTTCAATGAGGTAAAATTAACATTTTGGTTGCAATGGCAAAAGGTCGAATGTGATGGAACATAGAACCTAACAAAGACTCCATAATAGTGCTGCCATATTTGGTGGAATTTACTCAAAATGAAAAAACGAAATCTAAACTTAAATTAGAATTAACATTTTGGTGAAATATTTATTGCATTTCTGGCAATACCGGCCCATCAAAATAAATCTAGTTAATTTGACAGGTGATTATAATTCAAAATATTACCGATCAAAAATGTTGATTAGAAGCTTAGTTAAAGTATTGTAAATCACTTATAATTTTTTCAGCAATAATTAACAACTTTTTTCGCGAAAAGGCATTGTTGAGTTAAGTGTAAGTTAAAAATTTTGATAAAATTATGAATTAGCGTAATTAATTAACTAATAGACAGAAATTTTCATGAAATATAATATAATTTATAATATTTTCGCAAGTAAGGCAAAAAAATAATTTTTTTATAGCACTTAAAAACCTTACTTATGTAACCTATCAAACTCATTGTGACAAATTGCCATTGCGACAATCTGCCATTGCAACAATCTGCCATTGTGACAATTTGCCATTGCAACAATTTTCAATTGTGACAAATTTCCATTGCGACAATTTGTCATTGCGACAGTTTGCCAATGCAACAATTTGACATAGCGACAATTTACATTGCAACAATTTGTCGTGACAATTTGCCATTGCGACAATTTGACATTGCGACAATATAGAATATATTGCCCAACAGAAATCAACAATATTTTGATGAACATGATTTTTTACTATTTCTTCACAAAAAAACAAAACGACCTTTAACATATACTAAGCTGGCCCACTACTCTCATAATAAATTTTTCTTCAAGAAATAAAATGGTATAACTTTTTAATGTCGTGACAAGGATATCTGTATGAAGTTAGATTTTTATCTCTTTGGACCTGATGATATCAATATTCCAAGTCCATTTTATTGTTTCATTATGACGTCATCACCTACTAGATGACCTCTTTTGAAGAGGCTAATAACGAGTTCTGAAGTGCCATATCAGAGGTGTAGGGATAAGTTGAATAAGAAAAGAGCTCGAGCCTGTTACGATTGCTTAAGGTAAATTTAGTTATGATTAAAAATTAACTAAATTATTTTTACAGTCACTTGTGATAGCTATACATAACAAGAGTGACTCGATGCCAGTGCGTGACTGAACACAGCTGCATTCTTTTGAAGGAATAATCTTTTCTTATTTCAGAGAATACTCTTTTGATGCTTCTTCATATCGGTGATAAGTGGACTCCTTTTGGACCCCCATTTACGTAAGAACTTTGGCATAGGGTCATTTGACCGACAAGTTCACTTGACCTACAAAAGCTAAAAACATTACCTAACCTAAACTATTTGTTGATCAATTCATTGCTTGTCAGTCAAATGACACATTTTTAGATTTTGTCTGTCAAATGATACATTTTTATTTGTCGGTCAATTGACTGTCGGTCAAATGACCATATGCCTGAACTTTTACAAGCCTACTCTAAAGCTGATATCTTTGTAAGTCATCTAATCTTAAGTTTCTGATGAGATGGTAAGAAAACCTCAATGTTTTCCCAATAATTCCAACCTCTCTTGTCTCAAATTTGAGATGAGATGACTTACAAAGATATCACCTTTTGAGTTAAAACATTTCTTCTTATAAACTTGAAGCAACGGTTCTTACAAAAATCTTAATTACTTTCTGAATTTTTAAAATTATTATCATAAAATGTCTAATAACCGAAATTAAGTTGTTATGAAAATCTAACACATTTTCCTAAATTTAAACTTGTCGTCTAAGATTTCTATTTAATTAATTAAGTTTACTAGGGAAGCTTTAGCCAACTACGTAAACGTTAAGAAATGTTTCAATGTTTTTGTTATAAGTTTTGTGAATACCCACCGCAAAGTCAAAGTTAAACAAAAATCTAAGATTGGGCCAAAAAGTTGGACCAGTTTTTTAATTAAGAAGAAATGACTGTTTACCATGGTGGGAGAGCTTAGTTAAGTCAGATAATTGTCCCATAATAATACCATTGAGTAAAGCCTTGTTCACATTTAATCATACGACTTTGTGACTTGTGTTCAATTGATTGTCTGAAGCTTTTGCTAGTTTTCAAATATAAGTTAAAAAATAGCTGCCTGCAGTAACTGCCCTGTGACAAGTTCACAGCCTTGCCAAATCATTGCAAAACGTATTTCTAATCAAATCGCAAGGTCGTACGATCAAATGTGAACAGCCCTTAAGTTTCCTACTTATTGTCGTAGTTTCAAATTATCAAATTGTTGCAAAAGGAGTCATTGATCATACCCTTGAAATCGGTTAGGTTAGGTTATTTTGTTTTTAAGCAATATATTTTTAGAATATTCAATATATAGATTGAAATATGATTAGGCTAGGTGTAGTCAGAATAGGTAGACTTGTCTTCTATGACTCATAACTTTAAAAATAAAGCCTTGGTCACATGACCATTGGGTTGAATGCACAAAACCAATATGTGTCTAGCTTGCTATGCAAATGCAAAGAAGTATTTTCATTTGGATGAATTTGAGGTTTCGTGCACCCCACCCATAAGAAAGATAGAAAAGTCCTTCATCTAATGTTTCATGATAAAAACTTTGCTTTTTTTGTCTCAAGATGCCTTTCCCAAAATTGTTTTTCTTGGTTTGAATGACCTTAACATTGTTGTCAGAAACATCATGAAAATTTCACCAAGACTTGAACAAAACAATTGACCCACCTGTAGATAAAGGAGACAAAGTTCAATAGCCCAAATTCAGATAATTCCATTAAGTCTGGCAGCACTGAAACTTGACTTTTAAAAGATAAAAAGTAATTCCTTGAACAGGGTTTTAATTATGTGGGATTTGAAGTAAGATTTATCAGCAGATAACCCAACCAACTATGTAATTACTTAGAGCTATCAATTCTGAAGTGTTCTTTTTAAAAGTTAATTCAACATTAAATTTTAAATACATGATGAGCTCTCAACAAAAACTCTGCAACGTTATTTTCATCTACTAATACTCTATTTCAGTAACTTTGGAAGCTGGAAACT